>CM076574.1:422976565-423218762 GCA_034641835.2 Pinus albicaulis
ATCGAAGCTAAGATCGATGAAAAAATGAAAGACAACACGGAAAACATGAAGAATGATCTAAAATTAGACATGGAAGGTTTGACAAAGTTAATACAAGAAATGTTTCCTAATGGTGAAAAGATAGTAGAGGAAACTCATGATGAGAACAAAATAAATGTTAATCGTGACTTCATAAACTCTAATGTTGGCGGGAAGAACCACCATATTCCAAAAATGGATATGAGGAAGTTTGATGGAAAGGATCCTGTAACATGGATACTACAGATGGAGCAATATATTTCTCTCTGTAATGTGAAAAACACACAAAAGTTACGCATTGCAACTTTACATTTAGAACAAAATACATTTGTATGGTATCGATGGCTTTGCTCCCGTAAAAAAATTGTCACTTGGTCAATTTTTACGGAGGAAATGATAGCACCTTATGAGGATAAAAAGAGCGACACCTTCTTTAGCCAATTGATAAATCTCAAACAAAAGAGTTTAATGGGGGAGCACATTGAGGACTTCCAAGAATTGAATATAAGGGTAACTGATATTCCAGAGGAACATAGGATTGATCTCTTCATAGGTACTTTAAAGGATAACATCCAACATGAAGTTTTCATTTTGGAACTTGATTCATTGGAGAAGGCATTTAGGTTGGAAAGAAAAATTGAATGTAAAATTATGGAGACAAGGAAGCCTACATCTCACTTATATAAAGAAGGAAGTGTTGCTATGCCTAGATTTCCACAACCTACAAGGTTGACACCACAAAAATTGGAAGAAAAAGGAGAAAAAGGGCTTTTCTACAGTTTTGATAGCAAATACACTAAATGTCATAAGTGTGCTGAGAAGAAATTAGTTTAAATATATTGTGAAGAGGAAGAAGAAAATGAACAAGAAGAGGATATACACCAAGAACCAGTCCTAGAAGAGGAAGAAATGAGTCTGACCATATCATGTAATGCATTGCGAGGAATTACCACTCCTGAAAATCTCAAGATAGAAGGACATAGTAAGAAGAAAAAGGTAATAGTGTTGTTTGATTCAGGTAGCACCCATAATTTTATTCATTGTAAGGTAGCCAAGGAATTGAATTGTTTCCTATACCCAACACCAGAATGTCAAGTGATACTTGCAAATGGAGGAACTATAAATTGCTCTGGAAAATGCCATAATATCAAGCTAACCATGGGTGAATATGTATTGAATAGTCCAATTCTTTCCATTCCTATGGGAGGTGCTGATGTTGTACTAGGAGTGCAATGGTTACAATCTTTGGGGATGGTAGCTTTTAATTTTCAAGAAATTTTCTTGAAATTTTTTTCAGAAGGAAAGGAAGTCGAATTACAGGGTATCACAGGGAAGCCAGGAAAGATAATAAGCTCTAATGTCATGAAGAATCTTCTAAAGAAATAACAATGATTCATAATTGCACAATTATGCTCACTAGAAGTTCCAACATCAAAATCATCTATTTCTGCAGATCTCCAACAAGTATTGGACAATCATTCCAAGGTGTTTGAAACTCCCAAAGGACTCCCACCTATTCGTGATCATGATCATGTTATTCATTTGATTCCAGGAAGTGTTCCTCCAAACATCAGGCGTTATAGATATCTTTATGTCCAAAAGAGCGAAATTGAACGTTTGATTGCAGAAATGTTAGAGGCGAGTATAATTCAACCTAGTCAAAGTTCTTTCTCTGCTCCTGTAGTATTGGTACACAAGAAGGATGGATCATGGCGCATGTGTCCGGATTATATGGAACTCAATAAGCTCATAATTAAAGATAAATTTCCCATTCCTATGATTGATGAATTATTGGATGAATTACATGGAGCAATTTATTTTACCAAGTTGGGTCTTCGTTCATGATATCATCAAATTAGAATGAAGACTGAAGATTCCAAAACCAACATTTTGAACTCATGAGGGTCATTATGAGTTTTTGGTCATGCCTTTTGGCCTTACCAATGCACCTTCTACATTTCAAGGGTTGATAAATTCCATTTTCAAACCCTTCCTTAGAAAATTGGTGCTAGTATTTTTTGATGATATACTAATCTACAACAGGTCTTGGAAGGATCATGTTGAACATGTTGACAGGGTGCTCAAACTATTGTAGGAGAAACAATTATATGCAAAAACATCCAAATGTTTCTTCGGAGTACAAGAGGTGGAATATCTGGGTCATATTGTATCTCACGAGGGTGTTAAAGTAGACCCTAACAAAATTAAAGCCATTAAGGAATGGAAGGTCCCCACAACCATAAAGCAGTTGCGAGGATTTCTTGGGTTAACAGGGTATTATCGCAAGTTTGTTAAGAATTATGGGAGAATAGCAGCACCTCTAACAACATTATTGAAGAAAGATGCATTTTCATGAACTCCTGAAGCAACTAAGGCCTTTGAACATCTTAAAGAGGCAATGTGCCTAGCACCGGTCTTAGCTACACCAGACTTCACAAAAACCTTTATTGTGGAATATGATGCCTCAGGAAATGGAATTGGTGTTGTTTTAATGCAGGAAGGAAGACCCATTGCTTTTGAAAGTTGTCCAATCGAAGGAAAGTATTTACAAAAACCTATTTATGAGAAGGAAATGTTAGCAATACTGCATGCACTAAAGAAATGGCGAACTTACCTAATGGGAAGACACTTCAAGGTAAAAATTGATCATGATAGTCTTAAAAACTTTTTGGAACAAATACTATCTTCAAAAGAACACCAAGAATGGCTCAGGAAGATGTTGGGTTATGAATTTGAAATAATCTACAATAAAGGGAAACTTAATGTTGTTGCAGATGCACTCTTAAGAAATAATGAAGAGGTGGAAGCATTTCTTTGTGCCATTTCTATTATCCAACCAGATTGGATAACCGAAGCAAGAGATGAATGGAAGAAGGACAAAGAAGTATGGATACTCATTCAAAATTTGCGGAAAGATCCTAGTACATATGATACATTTAGTTGGAAAAATGATTCTTTATGGTACAAAGATCTCTTATATCTTTGTAAGAATTCCCAACTAAAAAAAAAGATTCTTTTGGAATTGCACACTTCTCCTTGAGGAGGACACTTAGGATTTTTAAAAACTTACCACAGGGTGAAGAAAGAATTTTTTTGGGATGGCCTTAAATCTGATATTCAAAATTTTGTGGCAGAATGTTTAGTTTTCAAGCAGAATAAAGTTGAGAGAATTAAGACCCCGAGACTTCTACAATCTTTATCCATTCCAAGTCAACGTTGGGAGGAAATTTCAATGGTTTTTATCACAGGTTTACCTAAGTCCGAAGTAAAGAGTGTCATCATGGTGGTAGTTGATAGACTTACCAAGTATGCACACTTTTGTGCATTATCTCATCCATTTAAAGCAAGTAAAATTGCTACTACATTTATGGACACAATTCAAAAGCTACATGGAAACCCAAGGGTTATTGTGAGCGACAGAGATCCCATTTTTACTAGAAATTTTTGGATGGAGTTATTTTCTTGTTTGGGTACTCAATTAGCTCATAACTCATCTTATCATCCTCAATCTGATGGTCAAACTGAGATAGTAAATAAATGTTTGGAAGGATATCTTCGTTGCTTTGTATATGATAAACAAACAGAATGGGTCAACTGGTTACCTCTCGCTGAATGGTGGTACAACACTTCCTTCTATACTACAGAAAAAATGACCCCATTTATGGTACTTTATGGATATCATCCACCATCCATCACATCATTTTTAAGAGAAAATTCGAAGGTTCAAGTAGTGGAAGATCATATCGAGCATCAACAAGAATTTCTCCAACTCTTAAAGGATAACCTGAATTTGGCACAAAATAGAATGAAACAACAGGTAGATCAACATTGCAGCGAGAGAAGTTTTGATGTAGGAGACTGGGTATTTTTACGACTATAACCATACAAACAAATGTCCCTCAAGCAAGCTAAGAAGGACAATAAATTATCACCAAAGTACAATGGTACTTACAAGGTGTTGCAAAAGATTGGTACTATGACATACAAATTGGAGCTTCCTGCTTCTTCACGAGTGCATTCAGTTTTCCATGTTTCATGCTTAAAGAAGGTTATAGGTGAAAATCTTCCAGTTCAAACAATATTGCCAGAACTTGATGAGGAAGGAAAAATCATATTGGAACCTGAAGCGGTCATGGAAACAAGAACTCGACAGCTACGGAATCGATCAATTTCAGAGTATCTCATCAAGTGGAAGAACTTATCCACTAAAGATTCTACATGGGAGGATGAGAATTTTATACAGAAGCACCCAGAGCTACTCAAGCGTTGAGGACAACACTTTTTTGAAGGAGAGGGGCATGTTAGGTCCCTATATTACTAGTATAGTCCCTTATCGTTGTTAGTGTAACCCCCTTATTATTATTATTGCACCCCTGTAACCCCATATTGTTATTATTGTGCCCTTAAATTATTATTGTTAGGTTAGCTAGGATTACATTGTGGCCCCATGCACTCCTATATATAGAAAGGAGGTTTTGTATTTTTTATCATACAAGAATTGTTCATTCATGTAACGTACTAGAGGTTGCCCCCTCAAAGTGGCTTATTTCTAAGGCATTGATATCTCTTTTCTTCTAATTTTGGAGCTTGCTTCACAACAATCACTTAATCATCTAATATCATAACCATCATTATCATACCTTACATAATTAATGTCTCATCTAAAAAATATTATTATATTGATTTACAATATATACATAAAATTTATTTCCTTAATAAAATAAAATATATTTTATAATTTTATTAAAAAAATAATTGTTTATATATTAAAAAAACATTTATTATTATAAGTTGTAGGTTCAAACCAAAGCTTGGTAGACTATCTACACATTTGTAGACTTTAGAACATATATCTCATAAACAAAAGAATCACATTCATCAATTTAGTGTACAATATATACATAAAATATATTGCCTTAAATAAAATAAAAATATATTTTATAATTTTATTAAAAAAAGTGAATTTTTGTATAATTAAAAAAATGAATTTTTACATAATTGATGTTTCATTTAAAAAAATATTATTATATTGACTTACAATATACACATAAAATATATTTCCTTAAATAAAATAAAATATATTTTATAATTTATTAAGAGTAAAAATTTTATATATTAAAAAAACATTTATTATTATAAATTATAGGTTCAAATCCAAAACTGGGTAAACTATATACACATCCGTAGACTTTAACACATATATCCCATAAACAAAAGAATCACATTCATCAATTTAGTGTATAATATATACATAAAATATACTACCTTAAATAAAATAAAAATATATTTTATTTTTTTATTAAAAAAGTGAATTTTTATATAATTAAGAGCATTTATCATTATAAATCATAGGTTCAAATTCAAAATTTAATAGACTATCTACATTTTAGCAGGCTTTAGCACATATATCCCATAAACAAAAGAATCAAATTCATCAATTTACTGTCTAATTTAACAATAACCTTAGAAATTAAATCATGATGATAAAATATTTCTATCTTTTTTTAATATATAATAGTAATATACTTTTAAAAACAATACATCTCGACATATTTTTCTAGAACGCATGAAAACATCCTCTTTAAAAAAATTGCTTCTTTCTAAAATGCATGAAAACATCGACTTTAAAATAAATATTCTTCCCATAGGTATCTATTTCAATTAGATATCCACTTAAAATTTGCAACTAGAATGTTCAAATATTTCTATCCTCTAGGAAAGTGGGCGCTTATGTTAAATAACATAGTTACATGACGAGTTGACTATTTGAAAGCCCATTTACAAGAAAGATTGTTTCATGTGGGCCGTTCGTTCAAAGATTCATGTATGGTTGACATCTTATTCTCGCGTTGAAATTATTAAATAATTTATTTTATATTCACGACATTATCATTAATATGGAGATTAAAAAATATATATAATTTATATATTTATTATTATTATCCCTGCGTGAAGAGCATATTGTATTGAGTGTTTTTTTCAAACCTATATTATATAGATTTAATAAAAAAAAATCGGCTTTATACATTAAAGTTTAATATTTTTTTACAATATTTTAATTTAATTTATTTTTCTAAAAGCTGATTAGCTATCAAAATCAACATGTTGCTGCTCAAAGGCTCTATTAACCAGCCAAAAGTACATATTTGACATCGTACTGAGCTCACAGCAAGCTATCGTAGTAGGACGGTATATCCATTGGTGGGTTTGCAAAAAAGATAAGATGGGGAGAGGGTAAAGGGAATATTGTTTGCAATTGCTGACAATTTCAGCTTCATAGATATACCATTAATGTTAATGCATGCTACTTTTTTATATTAACCTTCAAGATGTTTCATCAAAACCCAAAATATATACAACTCTCAAAGTTTAAGGACAAGTTTCTTATATTAATTATTATGATTAACAATATTTTTTTGTTTTTAATTTAAAATAATATATATATATTTTCATGTATTTAAGTAATTTTATAGTTGTTTTATTTTTAAATAAAAATTAAAGTATTTTTCCAACAAGTGTATCTTTTCAAACTATTTAAAGTTTTGGTTATCATGGAATTCAAGTTTTAAGTATCTATCAAAATTGAATTTTACAATTCATTAAAAATGACAATAGTGTTTTTTTATTATTATTTCAAATTAAAATGGAAGCGGTCTTTTTATTAAATATTTCAAAATCTACAATGTTTATTTCAAGTTAATAGGTAAGATTAGTTAACATTAAATACATAAACTTAATTTTTGTTTTATTATAAATATTTTTAATAATAATAAGTTAAGGTATTATTCATATTTTAATATATTTAATTTAGTTATTTAACATATAAATTAACATATATTAATTTATAATAAAATATTACCATATTAATTTTATTTTAAATTTTTTATTAGGAAAGAAAATTGTTTTTATTTTTAATATAAAATGAATATAGATTAATTATATCTTTATAAAATATTTTGATTTGAAAACAAATATTCACTCACACATAGGATTGTTTTTTCCTATTAAAGACTAGTATCCTAACAATTAATTTATTTTCGGTGAATTTATGAACTATCTATATAAGACATTTACCAAATTTAAGGCCAAATTAATACAAGGCTTTATATGAGCCTGCCTTTGTATTTATTTAACATATTTAAGCTAAGTCGCATGGAGTAGCTACTATGTAGCACTTGTTATTATTATAGAAAGGAAAATCATCCTTTTCATTAACAAAAGAGGAGTACAATATCACGCACATCGAAAAAATGAACAAAGACTTCCTAATATAAATAAAACATTTCAAAGCAACATTCTTAAAAAATCTTCCAAAAATAGAAAAGAAATTCAGAGAATTCTAGCAATGCTCCCAAGAGAGCTATCACCCAACATAGGCCTAAAAATCTCAATATAGAATTGACATAAGCCATTTAAAAGAGCACTAACTATGACCCGAAAACTAATTAGTCGAAGTTGATGTACAATGAGGATATGTAGTATCCCACAAAGTGGGTCATTGAATGCCAAGTCTTTCATCATAAAACATATATCCTTCCTCCACATAAAAATTTCTCTTGGAAAGGATAAAGATTACATTCCCTGTAAATGTGCTAAAAGTAGAGAAAGTGAAAGAATCCATATAAAACATTAATTATGTCCATCCAACATTACAAGATAAGGGCATCTATGTTGTTTCTCCCACTTAACTAGTGAATGATGCACTTAGAATCACGATAGACCTAAAACGAGTCAATATTAATGGACGAAGAAAAATATAATGGAGCCCAAAAAACAATGATTTGTGCTTTAGAGTTGGATCTAGACTCGATTTTCATCCATATATAATAAGTATTATTTCCCCGCAGAAATAAAAAAGGCCCCCTCCACATATGCTTTCCTATGAGGCACCATCAAAGAAACCAATATTACATGATTGTGGGTTCGGAGGGTACCAAATTTTTTTCTTAGCCTTCAGGGGTATTATATAATCATAGAAGAAACCAATCATTTTAGGAAGGATATAAGAAACATTAAAGGAAAGACCCTAAAAAATAAGTTCGTTGTGGACCTTCCATATTCCCTAAGCTAAGAAGAGAGTTAAAGATTTAAATTTACTAAACTGAAGGTCCCACCAATGTACACATGACTTTAAAAAAAGTTTAGGCCCACCATCAAAAATATTGAGAGAAAAAATGACTTCATTCCATTGATAATTGAAGCAATCACACTAAAAAAATAGATGGCCAATAGATTTAGGGCCTCTAAAACATAGAACACAGACATTGGGACCAATAAAATCTTGATGAAGAAGATTGTACCATGTCAGAATATAGTGTTCTAGGGAGAGGAAAATAGAGAATTTTAATTTTGGAGGAATGGGCCAATGTTATATTTTTTCAAGCCACCATTTATCCCTGGGATGGATAGAAGAGGCAGTGATCGAGCTATAAGAAAGATTTTTTCTAAAATTACTGCAAGTATATTTCCAATACCATACAATGGTATCATCATCATTATTTAAAGTAAGTCCACTTTGATTCAAATTTGTGACAAAGGATTCCCATTCAACTTCCAATTAATCTTGAAATCCTAGATCATATGAGAATTTCCACCTACCATGGAAAACGACCTAAGAAAATGGAAAAGGGATTGACAAATATTTTAAACACCATGTGCATTAAGAGGGGAAATGAGATATGTATGTAAATATAGAGGGATTAACCACTTATAAATGGATATTTCCCAAGAATAACATGGATTCTATTACACACCTTCCAAGATAGCCATTTCGTAATCAAAGTAATGGCCTTCACCAAGCCCATCCATATGTTTCAACCAAAAATATATTTCAATGATTGAAAATACCATTGCTACTCCAAAGTAGTCAATTTATGAAGGTATTTATATGAAATAACACTACTCCAAATAATTTAACCTCTTAATGCCCTCTGGAAACTCTTCATGGTAATCTCTAATAAAACCCAATGTAAGATTTTAAAATTCCATCAGTTAAAGAATTTTTGTTGGGAAAAGAGATGCCATTTAGCAAAATCTAGGCTTGCACAATTTCTCTTACCAATATAGAGGGAATTGAACATAAATTTTTTTATCTTCTTGATAGTGGATTTAGCAATCTTAGAAAGGGAGAGACAATAAATAGGAATTCTCTCCAAAATTGACATAACAAGAGTCATCCTACCACCAAGGGAGAGCCACCTATAGGACTAGTTGTTGATTTTGAGTTCAATACACATAAGTAGCTAGGACCAATCCTCCACATAATAACAGTTTGGTTTAATGTGAAATCCAAAGTAGGAGAAAACTTGATCCAGAGGTGCCACCTTAAATGGAGGGAAAGAGAAAATAGAAGAAATAGTTTTATCCAACATATTATTTTGGTAAAAATAAAAATTGATGAATCAGCATAGGAGTTGTAGGTTAGAAGGTAGAAAACATAAATAGGAAGGTATTCCATTAGGATATTGAGGCAACACCAAATATTAGCACATGATCCACAAATAGAAGACGAGTTAGATAATATATTTAAAAACATTTACCCATTTCACATTTCCATCTATTTTAGCCAGTTTAATTTTCCTCCTTAACCACTATAACACCCTCCTCCTACATTTACCCAAGCTAATTTATCCACTCGGGTAAACATGTGACAAAGAGTTACTATGATATGATTCAACTCCCTAAGTGCATTTAGGGAAGTGGAAGCATGGAAAAAACACTTTAGAGACCTCCCTGAGGTCCTACAAGACCTCCAGGATGTAGCGCCCCATCCCACACCTACCCAAGTAACCGACCAACTGGGGTGAACCTATGACGAGAGGCTAATATGAACATATTCAACCTCCTAGATGACCTTACAGAAGTGGAATCTACAGAAACACATCGTACAAACCTTCCTCATCAACAACAAGAGTAACATGAACCATTCCAACAACTCAGGTAACTAGCCCCTGGGTCCTACTGAAATATTATGATGAAAACCCCCCAGACGCTCCCACAAGCTTGAATGAATGTTTCTAGGAGGTTATGTATCAAGCCTGGATGCCTACGTCTACGAACTAAGTTTCCCATACCTGTGCCTGCCTCCACAGGATTTAAGGCACTTTTTAATCCTCGAATGCCAGATCACTGCCCAAAAATCAATTACAATATCAAACATGAAACGTAACAACAAAACAATGGTGAAAAAGAAAATACTTGAATAAGGACTTGAATGGATCCCTACTACCCATGGCAAAACATTCGTTAAAGATGTTGCAAATATGTAATATACAGGTTTACATTATAGATCTTAACATAAGGGTCTCATACTTATCTGAGAATCACTAAGAATGATTTATCCCTTATATCATTAGTTGTAGTATCATCTATAAGCTCATAGATACATTGTTTATTTATTTACAAATAAAAACATGGGGAGAACCATACATCATCATTGTCTAAAATCGTGCTCCTAACCAGCATAATAAGAACATAGATATTAGGGATACATAAGCCATAACATCCACATATAAACTAGTACATTTACACCTCAAATTCCAATGAAATGAACTTCTATATAATGAATGTAAAACTAAACAGGGGATGGAGCTACCACGTTCCACCCAAGCATAGATTGGCTGAGCCAAATCTCTCTTCATCCAATCACCCCTCTTGCATATTACAAGAATGAATGTGGGACCCATAACCAACCGAAAGGAACCAAACATGCATGGATGCTACTAGAGTTATCCACCTACACCATGAGGAATTTTATTGCCTCCTAGTCTCTCAGGCTTTACGTAATCCACAGTCTGATCCAGGGACCACTATTCCCTACACTGAGACCCATTATCAAGGCTTCAACATACATCCAAAACTAGGAATACCTGGCCCAACAGAGAGAAATCCACTTCTTAGATTTAGCTTATATCCCTCCATTCACCAGCAAGGATTCCTAGGCCCACCAAGGCACGCAATCCTAGATTTACTGCAACCCATAATCTAGATCATGGGTCAATATGCGAGTGATTTTACTATAATCCATAGTCTGGTTCAGGGATCACTACGCGATGTGTTTTTCATTTCATAGATCCACCTCACTTAGCTTCGAATCCATCCGACAGTCTAGCTCAACCAAATCATGATAACCCATCACATCAAGGCTATCCAGAAATGGCAATGCTAGGCTGAAATAATTGTCAATCATGGAAAAACCCATGCCATGATATAAAAGAACCACATGCAATACCATGAATGCTAAATCTATTAAGGAGACCACACGTTAAAATAGATACTCGCAAAGAATCATGTTGTAGCTTCTTGATCATGCTCTTCCTTGCTTGCTCCTTCCTTCCTCTTGCCTCCTTTTCCTTTCTTGATCCAAGAAAACTCTAGGTTTCCATGAGTATGAGAGAGATAAAGAATAGAATGAGAGGCATAACTATGAGAAAAATATTTCCAACTGATCCTGAGAATCATTTTTCTCAGTGAGGGCTCTATTTTCTTCAGTTTCCGTTATTTTCCTTTCGTTTCCTCCTCACATGAAACCTATGACTTTTAACCTTCATTTTCTCCTATTTTCCATTATTTAAATAATTTCCAATAAATGCCAATTTTCCTTCCCAAATCCTTTTCCATTGCCTTTGCCAATTTCGTTTAGGCATAACAACCAAAATAAATAGCCACAAGGATGTTTTCCCAACATTTAAATTTGAATAAGTGTCACATCAACAATGCTTATTATTTTGTCCTTTATTAACTTTTATTACATGGAATTTTCACTAGGGTTGTTAAAGAACACTTTCCCTTGGGGGAACACCATCTTCTATGTTCAATGATAGCTATAACTAGCAAGACCGTTGAACACAAAAAAATACTACCAAAGGAGCTTTATAACATAGCTCTTTGCAGTATTTACAATGACCACTACAAAAAACATGACAAACATACCATTTAGTGGAGCTTTATAACACAACTCATTACAGAATTTACAATAAAAACCACATATACAACCATAATGTCTATGGAGCTTTATAAATCCAACTCGATACAATATTTGCAATAATATATGCATATACACATATACACATATGCTGAACCAGAAAATAAAAGGATACGATGTATACATCTGTAACAAGGGAATCCAAAGGCTCACACCTCCACCCTTAAGGTAATACTAAGATTCGCATCCTTCCCAGCAAGGAAGAATCCACTGCCAAATTCAAAGTCTGCCTCCAATGTCTAGTGTTATAATCCTGCACCACTTTCCCTCTTAGTGAGCACTTACCGACTCATTGTTCCACGGAGCACTCCCAATCTCCATTTGATTCCATATCGAAATTATAATGACCAAAAAATCCATCCACAACCTTCCCTTCTATGCTACATAGCCCCTCAGGGAATCTGGTCACCCCCTTCCATGCAGTCACACACCTTCCAAGTTCGACTAGCACCCCCATCCCAAGCAGTCCATCCCTTAGCAAGGCTCCCTTGCATCAGAAGATACAAAAACCAAGGCATATCCCTACCTTAAAACCATCATACTGGTCATAGAATGTTCATGTAAATCAATGGACATTATTGGGTACCAGTGTCCCATAATGTCCCTGCTCCTGAAGTGCTTTACTAGCATACTGCTACATGTTCCAATTCATTTTTCTAACATTGCAATCTCTTGTAGTCGGTTTTAACCACCCAACCTGGCATCTCCATGCTTTCTTGTACAAAGAACATAATTACCATTAGAATCAAAATGAATTGAAATAAAATCAAATCATACCTCACTAGTAGATCGTCCATAAGGTACACTTGAAATCTTGTTTACTTCCTGTCACAACAAGTCAAATCGGATCTTTCACCAAATCATCATGAATGGAAATATCACATATTGTTAGCTCAAAACACAACCATCATAAATTAAAATCATGAATCACATGAAATCACCCTAAACCATAATCATAAATCACATGTAGTCATCGTAAGTTATAATCAAAGGTCACATGCATAACAAAGCTCTAATAAAATATCGATACATATCCTTCATCGGGCCTTACCTATGCCTTTGTTCTTTTGTAATCATATTGGATCGGTTTCCACACTCGACATGCACCCAATGGCTGTGCTTCTCTTCAATCATGTACACATACACACAGTTTACATCACACCAATAACATCGAGACATAGCATAAAAAACCACACAATACATACACCCACACGAGCATAAAACACATTCACCTACACCTAGTGTATGATACAACACAATACATATGCCTACACGAGCATACAACATACACACCTACATGCGCTATACAATACAACACAATACATATACCTACATCCTGTGTACAACATAATATACATAGTACAACACAACAAATACACTTCATGATACCATGAATACACGATGCACATACATAGTACCACATGACCTAAAGAAAACATGTATGAGATCCACACGATATTACATGTATAGGAGTACCATATGCACAACATGCACATAGTACCACCTGTACACAAAAATAACTCCACAATGTGTGCACAACATCACATGTACATTGAACCAGTTGCAAAACATGTACACAACATCAAATGTATACCAAACCATCAGTACAATGTATACACAACACCACATGTACAAAACACCACATGCATGACATGTACATGAAACCAAATTTACACAGAGCCACATGCAGGACATGTACACCACACCACCTATACACAACACCACATGTACAACATGTACACAACACCAGATGCACACAACACACCTACAAACATGGGAAAAAACACATATGTACATTGAACCAAATGTACAACATGCACACAACACTATATATACATATAAGTGCATATAAAAAGTGTACATAGCACCATATGTATAGAACACTACATATCCAACATTCTCATGACACCTATGCACATAAAACTGCATATCCAACATGCCGACAGTACGGTATGTACACATCACCGCATATCCAACATGTAAATAGCACCATCTATACCTAGCATTGCATATGTAATATACACACAAGACCATATATACAGTAGGTACACAATACTAAATATGTTACATGTACACATCACCATAGGTACAATCACTGCATTGAAAACATGCACAACATATACACAACAGTAGAACTGCACATCCAAAACCACACCGTCCCTACCAAGAAACCTTTCCTCGAGTGTCTCTCTAGACCCCATGCTTATCATAACATGTTATAGATGATGTTGGGTTCAGTTTGGTGATGTATCTCTCAATATTACTTGGCCAACACATACACATATTATAAAGACATATTATCAGCTCATATCCACATGATATTGAACTCATAAACTTTTCAGGGCTACTCTTCCCATTTGATTCCTCATAAGACAATAACCTATTCATGCCATTCGCTTGCATAAGCAATCATTCCTCCACAAGAATGATCCCAGACAACCCTATCAGTCAGTGACATAGATACGTAGATACATACATACATTCATATATAATCATTAGAATAATAAAAAGCATCATATTGTGAGACAACGAAAAACATACATACATGCATGCATATATAGATATATAAACATCAACATAATCATGATTACTACATAATTACCAGATGAAATAAATTCAAGGTTACGAGAACTCCCGTTATCCATGCAAAATATGCACAACATTGAGAAAACTAGCTCCCAACATAGCCAAGGAGTATGATGCCTCAAATCAATTTATATTACCTTTTATGTTTCCTTTCTCATGTATGTATTTCCATCATCCATTTACCACTATTGACCTAACCAGTCTAGCCGATTGTAATATCCTTACCTTCTGTTGCACTTACTCATACACTGAGGTTTATTTGTGTCTTTAATTACCTATTGGGTACAACATATCCCTCCTTGAGCTCCATTACCTTCCTCTTTCCCCAACCAATTACCAAAACTCTCAAACAAAAGGAAATAACAAGAAACAACAAGAATAAAACCATGAGAATCAACAATAGTATGACATTGAAACAATGTGGTATGGACATATACTAGACATAAAAAAAAATCACAAATTAAGAGCAACAAAACACAAGAGATGAAAACGAGAAGACTAGAAGCAAACACCATGACTCAATCCCCATTGTTCCCAATAATTCCAAAGGAATTATCAACCTTATGCTTCTCGAAGGTTTCATGGCAGTCTATTTTTCCATGCAATCCCGTACATCATACTATCATAAACACATAATTTTCAATGCGTAAATAAACATAACAAAAAGCCAGTTGCCTTCCATTTTTGGGAAAATCACATTTCCTTGTAACTAAACATACACATGCTAGACATATGTATCAACATCAAGAAAAATTATCTATCAATTCAAAATCAACATTTACGAAGACTAACAACCATATCATAACCAACAATCAACTCACATTCGCCGATCTTCATACATAATTCTACAACTATCACCTACTTACACTCAAGTACATATCATATATCCCAAAACATATGTGTTAGTACAACCATCTTAAAATAATATCATTACTTCATGCAATATTATAAACAGATTCTCATATCATGCAATTAATCAAACATTCAAATAGGTTGTAAATGTACCATGTTAGATAAATCAACTACATGATATAATCAAACGTCCAAACACCAAATAGACAACATAATCAAATAATCAAGAACCAAGTAGATAAAATAATCAAACTCATACATTAATGTATCTCAGGGCAGGCTATCTTCTTTTCACAATCAATATAGATTAGAACAATATAACTTCTCAAAATATCAACTCAAACATAAATAATGTCATGATATCCATAATAGTAAATGGCTAACACATTCACATCATAGGCTCATAAACAATTTTATTTCTTGTGTAACAATCACATATGCATAGTGAGTCTATATTCATATACCATGATATCACAACATATTAACTCATACTTGAATGTCATAACAATAACCATCCTCATAGGCCAATCCAAATTAGCATGATTCATATAACATCAATATCTTAATTTCATAACCTAATGATCAAGTTAACTAACATATAACAATAGCATGCTAACATATAGCATACCTATCAAAAACATATACCATAACCATCAAGTTTAACTAACATAAAACAACAACAAGTTACTACCATGCATTACTAGTTAATGAACATACATATGACCACACTGATTCACTAACATGTACCATAGATGTAACCAAAAAAACAATAAAATGATAAGCATGTATATAAGTAACCCTAATTCTTATAACAACCATTAACCACATACCTACATACCAAACATACAGCCTTGATGACGATATTCTCTTACCCCAAAGACCAGTGTTGGAACTTCAATTTGATGGTCTGCATCTCCTACTCTATCTCAGCAAACACATTAGGATCATAACATACCAAAAGCACCATGATGGCCTAAAATGCATAAAATGAACTCATGGACAACAACTATAACCATTAAAATGCATGCATAACATCATATAGATACTGACATGCATAAAAAAGATAACCAACATGCACTCATGAAGATCACATTCAATCAACAACACCATCAACTTTCACATGGAGAAGAAAATGTAAGAATGACCACCAGCAAGCATCCACAACAAAAACATAGTCCACAACATACAAAAAAAATATGCAACTGACATGAATGCATGATCAACACACACAATTCATCTAGTCCAAGGGGTGAACCGTACTTTGATACTACTCTGTAACACCCTCATCCCACATCTACCCAAGTAACTGGCCAACTGGGGTAAACATGTGATTAGAGGCCACTATGAACATATAAAACCTCTTAGGTGACCTTAAGGAAGTGGAATTGATGGAAAAACATCATACATGCCTTCCTCATCAACAACAAGACTCCAAATAACCATCTCAACTAATCAAGTAACTATCCCCTGGGTCCCACTGAAATTTTCTGAAGAAAACACCCTGGATGCACCCACAAGCCTACATGCCTATATCTGGGAGGCTCTGGACGCACCCACAACCCTGCATGGCTATGTCCATTAACTAAATTTCCCAAAATTGTGTGTGCATCGGGGGGATTTAAGGCAATTTTTAAGCCTAAAATCATAAGCCACTTCCCATAATTCAATGACAAGCTCAGACATGAAATATAACAACAAAACAATGGTGCAAAATAAAATACTTGAATAAGGAACTAACTGGACCCCTACTAGCCATAGCATGCATTTCATCAAACATGTCGCAAATATGTAATATATAGGTTTAAATAATAGATCTAAACATAGCGGTCTCATACTTATCTGAGACTCATTAAAAAGCATTGCTCCCTTACATCATTAGCTACAATATCTTCTATTAGGTCATAGATACATTATTTATTTACAAATGAATACATGAGGAGATCCATACATCATCACTATCAGAACACATGCTCATAAGAAGCATAATAACAACTGAAACAGCAAGCATACATCAGCCATAGGATCCACAGATAAACCAATACATCTATACCTAAAATTCCAAGGGAATTATATTCTCATTAGTGAATGTAAAAACCAAACGAGGATGGGACTACCACATTCCACCCGACCATATATTGGCTAAGCCAAATCTCTCTTCGGCCAACCACCCACGTGCCATATTAAAAGCATGAATGTGGGACTCATAACCAACCAAAAAGAACCAAATATGCATGGATGCTACCATAGTTCTCCACCAATACCGTGCGAAATTTTTCTTCCTCATAGTTTGTCAGGCTTTACTGTAATCCACAGCCTGATCCAAGGATCACTAGGCCATACACCAAGACCCAGTCACTAGGTGTTACACCATTTCTTGGTCATCTAACCTCTTACTATTAAATGGACCTAAGTACACCATGTAATACCAATTTTACCCTAAGTAAAATTTCTTTCACTATGAAAAATAACTTAGTAATCTAGAATTTATTAAGTTGTTTATGGTCTAAACAGGAAACCCCATGAGGAAATATTGAATAAATCCACAAATTTTTTTATTTTCCTCAATGAATAATTAGTTAAACAATAGTTTAATTAATATTCTTCGTCATATTTAACCCAAAATAGGAAAATTAATTAGATAAATCATTATTTATCTTATTATTTTCTAGGAATAATTATTTAAACCTTATTTAAATAATATCCCTTGTTAAATTTGACTAAATCATTTATAAATAATTGAATAAATCATTATTTATTTAATTATTACTCAACCACATCCTTAAAATAATAAATAAATCATTTATTTATTTATTATCTACAAATAAAGGGATTTCACAATGTCAAATTATTTTTCCCTCCAACAAATATAATAAAATATTCCATAAAAGTTGGATCTAGATTTGGTTAATAATATTTTAATTATGCACCAATATGTAGACTAACTCAATATTTTGTTATAAATAGAAGGGTTTTTTCATTCACTCACTACCTTTTCTTGCCTAAATATCACTCTGGATCTATACTTTTGGTCGGACTTTGATCCATCATCATTGTTATATTTTGGTATTATTTTTCTTGTGAGCTCCCTTTGAGTTCCATTTTTGTCTTGGTTTTCTACACCATCAAGAGAGGGAGATTTTAGATCTAAAGTGCCGAGGACTTACAATAACCCATCCCATTGAGGGGGACTGGTAACATCTTTCTATTTTCCCTTCCAAAGTGTCAAAAAATACAAAAAATATTTAAAACAGTCTTGTCTTGTCTATTGGATGCATTGAGCAACCCTTGCTTTTATGTACTGCTTAATGTATTTTAATGCATAGATCTAGATTTTTACAGCATTTATCTTGGTCAACTAATTATATATCTAAATATATTGGCAGCCATCTTTGTTTTTAGGGCTATTTGTTATGTACGGCTAAAGTGAGCCATTTTCATGCGCTTGTGATTAAGATTCAAACTAACAACTGGTGACTCCACAAGGGTTTACGATTACGACCTCGATCGTTTTTCAGATCCCTGCATATCCAGCTGTTTCAAACCATAGGATTTCTCTTCATCTTCATTTTTGCTTTTATTGATGTTTTTTCTAACCTTTAAAACCCTAAAACATTGAAAATTCGAACTTCCATGTGTTTTAGGACCTATTGCATAGGTGACAGGCATCGGCCGTAGCTGAGAGGACAAAATTTTCTGAAACCTACTCTTGAGAATTCTGGAAGTGCAGGTCACACTTTTTAGGCCAAAATCTATGACCTGAACCTCTAGGGCATAGAAAACACGACAAAACCTGTGGCCTCTGCAGAAAACAGGCCAGAAACTGCAACATGGAATTTTTGTGGGAATTTTTCTGAGATTTTTCTGGGTTTTTTTGGGCCTCTGTTCAGGGTTGTATCACATCCATATTTTTCCATTTTGGACCTGCACTTTTTTTGTTTTTCTCATCAAAATGGGTACCTAGCCCCCTAGGGCTTCAATACCCTCCACCTTTTGTGGAAGAGTTTTAGCTGCTGCAGGTTGTCTGAAATTTTAGAGTGTTCAACCCTTTTTCAGGTCTGATCCCTTACCTTCAGATCTAACTCAGATTGACTATTTATCCATCCAAAACACCTCCTTTTACTTTTTTTGGGGTTTTCCTCTAGGGTCCCCTCCGCTTCCCTCTAGATTATAGCCTTTCGCCACCTCATTTACAACAATTTTTCCTTTGATTTTTTAATGTTTGTATGCACCTATTTCTAGCAGATCTGACCTTTAGATCATTGTCCCTCCCGAACTTAGATCTATTGGATATTTTGGTGTGTTTTGACTAGAATTTTTCCCACCTAGAGACTACTTGTTGAGAGGCCCAGCTCCTTGGGTTTAGATTAATGAATAATCAGTTGTTTATTTCTATTATTTCAATTTCATATATTGTTATTTGTAGGTTTATTTAAAGTTATAAAACACACTTTTTATTTTTCTCTATAAACATCTGGTTTAAAAAATAAAATTTACACACTTAACACACACACCCTAAGTGAAGAGGAGATTAGTTAACACCGCCAGCCAAAGACTTTAAACATTGAAATCAATTGATACTGCACCTCTCTCCTTTGTTTCAACATTGTAATCAGTTGATCGTGCACCTCTCCGCCCGTGTTGTTCTCTCTTCCCTTTGAGCCATGTTTGTGCCTTCACCATTGTGCCACCAAGGCATTTAACCCAAAGATTTCTTGGCCTTCATCCTCAGTTTATGGTAGGAAGACTTACTCCTCTATGTAGGATTCGAGTTAGTCCTCCACTGAGTTTGCACTCCAACTCCTCTTTTGTTTCATTGGGTTCCCCTTCTGGTTCCGCCCCCAGTTCTCCCCCTATCACCTGCACAATCTCTGGCTCAGGACCTAACACTGGTGGTAACCCTGGCCCTAATGCTCGGAATACTACTAGTGGGACCGCAACAGGAACTACTCCGGCTGCTCCCTTGCTCCCCTATATGGAAGACCTTAGTCTTCCCGATTTTAACCAGTTGATCAATGACCCTAAATGCCATGACACTGGTTGGCCGGTTATGCCAACCAAGCTCCCTTCCGACATAAACAAGTTTGAAGGTCTTGCTGGAGAATATCCTACAAACCATGTTCGATCTTTCCACATGTGGTGTTCGTCTAACTCCATTACCGGTGACTCTGTCCATCTTCGGTTGTTCTAATGTATGCTTACTAGTGAAGCTTTTAAGTGGTATGTTGATCAGGCCTCATCCTCTCATACCACCTTTCCAACTCTTGCCCTGGCTTTTCTATCTTATTTCCAGCTTCCCCTTTGTTATGACACTAGTACCAAACTTTTGATTTCTTTCCGTCAATCGTCTGCGACCCGCCTATCCGATCATGTCTAGGAATGGCAGAGAAGAAAGAGCCTATGTCGAGCCCCTACCTTCAAATACCGTGTCTACATGGATTGGTTCCTTAGATCCCTTTTTCCTGCTATAGGAAAATATGTCGCGTCGCATTTCCCTCAAACTAAATAATCTGCGCTCTAGATTGCGTTAAAATATGACTTGATCTATGCCCATTATGGTTATGCTTATATCGTTCTACACGATCTTCCTAGACTCGGTGGTCCCAACGCACTAGGGGCATCTCATGCCACCGACGGTATTGTTGGAACTCTTTCTCATCCATATGCTCAGCCTCCTATGGGCTATGGTTTCCCTCAGGGAGGGGCCAGCACCTCGAGCACTTTACCCCCTCCCGGTAGCATGTATCCAGGATACGACATGCCTCCTCCTTTTTCCCAACCTATTTACAACAATGTTACCCAACCTCCTTATTATCCGTATCTGCAACCTCATGCTCTAGCTCCTCAAGCATTAGCACCTCCACCTCCCTTGCTTTCTTAACCCTAGTAAAAGCTGCCACCTCCCACTCAGGGGCAGGTGTATGCACAGCAGGGTGGAACTAATCCTCCTCCTTCCAAAAATAAAAGGAAAGGTACTCAAAATAAATTTTTCCCTGGTAATCCTAGATCTAATCCTCAAAATAATGCACGTAACACTACTAACCAACAACAGGGCACTCAACCCAAGCAGGACAGGGTTGTTCGCACGAATAAGCTTTGTTCTTGTTGTGGTGTTTATGGTCATTACAATCACGACTATCCTCTATAACCACAGATGAGGCAGATGTGGGAGACTCAAGAAAAGTTACGAGGCAACAAGCCTCCCCTTCCATCCCTCCCAATGCTACGCCTATTTAGCTGGATGTGTTTACTAATCCTTTCCCTCAGCAAGGATTCGTGGCTACCCAACCACTTGAAGGTCAGGCGGCCACTCAACCTCCTCCATCTGATACCTCTGATTACCAGATTCTCATGATCAATTCTGGCCAACCTATAACTGCAGATATCAACCTTCAGACTCGGTCTCATCAGTAGACCAAGCCTCCCACTACGTCTGTCCTCGAGCCCCATTCTTCAGGTTCTAGCAAGACTATTTTCATTGACGTAGAAGTAGTTGATGCCCACTTAGATTACGGCATTCTATTGAATCCTAGCTACACCTATGCGATGTATATTGTACCATCTACGGTTCACCACAAGATATCCTTTCCCCATAACGGAAAGATAGTCACCATTGAATAGTTGACATATTACGAACCAAAGTCTCAGACCTCCCCTGATTCTAGCATCTCTTCAGTGACCAATAAGAAAACCATCGATCCTTTGACCAGTGTCTCACTTGGAGTCTACAAATAATCCTCTTTACTTGGTACATTCCATGGTCTTACTCCTCCTGTCTCCAACCCAATCTCATCGAATGTTTACATGATGCAATCATCTCGGGCTTCCCTCAAGAGGCCCGCTTTGGCTAGTCAGTAGCCCCTCCCTCCCCAACCTGCTACTAGCCCTTCGATTCAGCCTTCTAGATCTCCTCCTCTTGGCCTTTCACATGTAGCCGGTATCCATGAGCCTCTCTATCCTCCTAGAATGGTTCCTCCAAGCCTTAACCATCTCGGATCCGTTTTACCTAGCCATTACCCCTCCAGTCAGATACCATTCCTAGCTTCCCCTCCTAGAATGTTCTCGGTACCTGTCATGGATACCCTATCCCTTCCCAACCTGACCCTGGGGATTCCTATTTGGTACATCGATCCCCCAACTGCTACCCTACCTAGTCAACCCAAACCTTATCTTGCTTTGACCTTGGTTCAACCGGTCCCTATGACCCCTCCCGCAGCTACTCTGCCTCAGCCACCTCAACATGAAGCTCCTCCTGTTGTGATAACTTCGGGTAATAGGGGAAAATCCAGCAAGAAGGAATCTAAAGACAAGGCTGTCCTGAAAAACCTTGCCCCTCCTCGGCTTACAAAGCGCACCATCCAGTGTGCTTTGTGTGATGTTGTCAGTCATGGCACCCATACCTGTCTAGAGTTGCCTCACCTCAAGCCCATGGTCAATGAGATGTTTTCAAAGTCTAATATCTCTAAGGTATATGTCAATATACCCGATTAAGTCTAGAAACTCCAGTCTTTGTGCACAAATCATCCTTGTGCTTTGTGTGATTTCCATGGCCACTACACTCACCTCTATCCCCGCCTCAAGGACTTCCACACCTCTATAGCGGCAGTTCGCCAATTCAAGGCTAAGCACAATTAGTCCATCGCTCCCTTATTTGCGTGTTTTTATTCAGCAGAACTAGAGGACACATACACTCCGATAGGAACTCCCCCTCCGGATTTCGAAATGACAGAATCTTCGACCACTCTCCACTACCTGTCATCATATATGAGATCCTCGGTGGAAGAACCCCGCTAGGACTTCCCATTTTGTTTCAATTGACCTCCCTTCAGTGATCACCTTGGGATCAACATCGGTGGATTCTTCATTTAATTATTCTTCTGTCACCCTCATGATGATGTGCATGTGAACCTCTCTTCTCGCGATGATGAGTCAGGTAGCTTTGCCACGTCAGGTGGTCTTTCTTCCACTAGTCACCCCATCTTCTATTACAATGATGAAATTATGGAAGCAGTTAGCACCCCTGACTTTATCTATCCCCCCTTCCATCGAACCCATGCATTCAAACCACATCCACCTTGTGGCCATTACATTGACACCCAATTTTTGGGTAAGGGGGCACCCATATTTGAGAGACTAGGAGAAGCAATTGTTCAGCACTCTCCCAGTGCATCTATTTGTTTCGACTCTAGTACTATTATTCTTCCCCATTTAGAAGAACCTCTAGATTCCCATATCACTTCAGATCACTCTAGGGATGATACTTCTCATCATTCCTTCATCTTACATCAACAACCCAGTCCCTTCGAAATTGTTGTTGACAAACCTGTGGGATTTCTAGGAGAGCACCAGTTCACTATCTCCAAATCCACTCTTTGGGATAGTGACACCATGTATGCCAACCTGCAAACTTAGTCCATATGCTTCATATATGAAGTCCCAAAAGAAATTGGTAATCTTGCATTCCCTTTCTTGAACTACATAACCATAACAAAAAAAAATGGCACACCACATCATAAAAATGTGTTTAGATTCCCCTTTTCTAAATACATTTTGGCATGAACATAGCATGCTTGGGGGCGTATATGCCCCTCAACCACAAAAATCCCAGCTCTCAACCAAAAATAGCACTGAAACCTCCTTTCTGTGACAGGTTGCACTTTTCAGGTCATTTCCTGGGATAGGTCGCAGTTTTCTGCCCGATACCTGCTACCCAGGTCACAGAAAAAACCCTAAAAAATGTGACCCAGCCTATTCATGAGCTTTGGGTGCCCATCTGAAAATTTGGACCCCTTAATTGAAAGAGTATGGTTAGGCCTCTTACCTGCAACTAATTGATCTCGATTCCAATGATCCGTTTGTCTGCTACGCTCGCCGCCAGATTTAAAGCCTTCTCTCCTCTCTACATTCACAACAGCTACACTTGAAAATGAGTGAATTTGGAGGAAAAATTCCTTATTAAAAGAGAAACTGTTGATTTTATTTTCTCCTGCTTCGACCAAACTGTAGTTCATTTTGACAAGCCATCTATACCGTTGGAAAGCTCTCACTGAGCCCTCAAATGGGTATCTGTTAGTTTTTCATGATTTGGTACTTCACAAGGACATGTTTTGTCCCAGAAGGGTCACTTCACCACTCCTCAAAATTTAATTTATTCACTTGCAACACTTGTACTTGGGGCACCACTTTGCCTCCATACTTGTCCTAGATTGTGTCGATTTTCGTCATGAGTAACCATCATGTACTCATGTTTTTATGGTCCCCATTGGAAATTTTCTGTGTGGCAGCATCATCAAGTCATCCTTGTTTAGAGCATCTGAGTTGAGTCATCATCGCATCCATGGAGTCTATCTCGAGTCCAAAAATATCCTGCTATAGTCCTCCATCCTTCATTTCTTGGTTCCTCTCTCGTGTCGCAAATTATGGCCTTCAGTCCTACTGGCCCCTATCCCCTTTGATAGTGTGTCAGTCACTGTCAGGTCATTTGTTCCCTTTATGCTCTAAAAAGGGAATTCTTCCATCCACTACTCAGTACACCCCATTTCAACATCATCCCCAGTGTCAGTCTGTCAGTTTATCTACTTTTTTCTCTCATTCCTTATTTGAGGATTCCTTATTGCCTCACCTATGGTGGACCTCCCTCTGTCGACATCAAATCATTCATTCCAGAAGACATGTCTAGAGGGTGGTGTACCTTGGTTCCAACTTCCACTCTTGTTCATCGCCTCAGCTTAGGAAAATGACCTCCTTAGTGCCCTTTGACTTGATTGTTTCTCATCTCCAGCTCCTTATAGCATGATCGAGATCCGTATACTTGATGGTTCACTAATGCAGCAGATGATACCAGTGATCCTCGAGTGTGTGTGCGATGTTTTCAGACCTCATGAGGGGGTGTCCCTTTAGGTATCCCCCCACAGGCCTGTATGACCTCTTCAATACAACCTTTGATGCAGCTCCATAGATTTGATGATGTCAGGCTTAGCCGAATGCAGTGCCTTTTATTTTACATGTATCAGTCAAATTTTCAAATCCCTTTCTTGTTTACAAGGGCACTTTGGTTTCACTTATATCTCATGTACCCAGATATTATTGTATAAGTCCTGGCTGTTATCCCAGGCACAATATGTATGTCGGATTCATTATCATGTTTTTTATCTGGCTCATGTTTATGCCAACATGTACTATATTGTTTAGTCCCTTGTTTACTGGGTGCATTATTCTTTGTACTTTGTCTCATCGGGCATAGGTATGCTTCCCCCACTGCCTATAGCACAGGTACTCACTCATAAAAGAGACTTGTGACACCTATAAGTCTCGCCTCCTAATGGTCTAGTCCTCTAGCGCTTTGGTCTACCTTATATTTCTCTCTCTCTGACTTCCCCTTCGGTGTCTAATGATTGAGTTGTTACAACATACTTAGTTCATACGATTAGTTCCTAACACAGGCACACTGGGCGGGAATCTGTTACACCATTTTTTGTTCATCTAACCTGTTACTATTATATGCACCTAAGTACACAATGTAAGACCGATTTTACCCTAATTAAAATTGCTTTCACTATGAAAAACAACTTAGTAATCCATAATTTATTATGTTGTTTTTGGTCTAAACAAGAAACCCCATGAGGAAATATTGAATAATCCACATTTGTTTGATTTTACTCAAGGAATAATTAGTTAAACAACAGTTTAATTAATATTCCTCGTCATATTTAACCCAAAACAGGAAAATTAATTACATAAATCATTATTTATCTTATTATTTTCTACGAATAATTATTTAACCCTTATTTAAATAATATTCCTTGTTAAATTTGACTAAATCATTTATAAATAACTGAATAAATCATTATTTATTTAATTATTACTCAACCAAATCCTTAAATTAATAAATAAATCATTTATTTATTTATTATTTCCAAATAAAGAGATTTGACCAAAGTGAAATTGTTTTGACCTCCAACAAATATAGTAAAATATTCCATAAAAGTTGGATCTAGAATTGGTTAATATTTTAACTATGCACCAATATCTAGAATAACTCAATATTTTTTTATAAATAGAAGGGTTTTCCATTCACTCACTAACTTTGGTTGCCTAAAGATCACTCTGGATCTATACTTTTGGTCTGACTTTGATCCACCATCATTGTCATATTTTGATATCATTTTTCTTGTGAGCTCCCTTTGAGTTCCATTTGTGTATGGGTTTTCTATACCATCAAGAGGGAGAGATTTTAGATTTGAAGTGTTGAGGACATACAAGAACCCATCCCATTGAGGGGGACGGGTAACATTTTTCTATGTTCCCTTCCCACGTGTGAAAAAGTACAAAAATTCTTTAAAATAATCTTGTCTTATCTATTAGATGGATGGAGAAAATATTACTTTTATTTACTCCTTAATGTCTTTTAATGCATAGATCGAAAATTTTGCAGCATTTATCTTGGTCAAATAATTTCATATCTAAAGATATTGGCATCCATCTTTGCTGTTAGGGCTATTTTTTATGTGCGGCTAAAGTGAGCCTTTTTCATCCAATTGCAATTAAGATTCATACTAACACCGGGATTTACTGTATATTCCATCCCAAGAATACTAGGCTCAATGGAGATAAATACACCACTTGCACTAACTATATATCTTTACATTCATCATTAAATATTCCTGTTCCCACCGAGGCACAAATCCTAGCTCTCCAAGAACCCAAATTCCAGTTCAGGGGTCTCTAGGATAGTGGATTTACCCTAATCTATAATTAGGTTCAACAATCATTAGGCAATGTGCTTTTCCTTTCAGATATCCAACTCACTCGTACTCTAATCCATCTAGGAGTCTAGCTAAACCAAAGCATCAGAACCTATCACATCAAGGCTATCTAGAAATGTGATGGCTAGGCTAAAAACACTGTCACTCCTGGGAAAACCCATGCTATGATAGAAATGAAGCACTTGCAATACCATGCATGAAAAATATAGTAAGGAAAGCACACATGAAAATAGATACTTGCAAATAATCTTGATGTACTTTCTTGATCTCTCTCTTCCTTGCTTGCTCCTACCTTCTTATTGCCTCATTTTCCTTTCTTATTCCAATGCCAAAGTGCTCCAAGAAAACTCTAAGTGTCCAAGAGTATGAGAGAGAGAGAGAGAGAATATAATAAGAGCCATAAGTGTGAGGAAATTATTTTCAAATGATACTTAGAGTCCTTTTTATCAATGATACCTCTATTTTCTTCATTTTCCATTATTTTACTGTATTCTCCTGCTCACATGCAACCTGTGACCTTTCACATTCCTTTCCTCCTATTTTCCATTATTTTTCATAAATGATATGCAATAAATACCACTTTATGTTTCTAAAGCCTTTTCCATTTCCTTTTCCAATTTACTTTAGCCATAATAACCAAAATGAACATCTACTAGGATGTTTTTCCGAACACTTGGCTTGGAATAAGTGTCCCATCAACTGTGGTTATATTTTTTTTACTTTATTACCTTTTGTTTCATGGAACTTTCATGAGGGATGTTGCATGGGAGCTAGTTCACCACTACTGGTGCCCAGCCATTGAGTTAAATTACTCTTCGATTGAAATAAAACCCCAGTCTCTCTGATGAAAAGCAATCCATGTGACTGGAACCCTACAGTTTCTCCCACAATCCTACAAAGGAGAGACTCCAGTCTTTTTCAGCCAGTTTTCTACCAGAGACTGCAAGATGTAAGCCATTTTTTCAAATCTAGTTTCAAAACCACTGCTCAGAACTTCATGAGACTTTCCAAAAAAATAAATGAAACCAATAAAAATACTCTAACACAAAATTTGATCAAGTACTTTACCTAACCAAGACTAACCATGACATACAGTTCATCGAACACATTGTGGACATGCAATCTACAGGTCATAATAACATATCTAAGCAAAGGGGTCTCATAATTATCTAAGATTCATAAGGAATAAATTATCCCTCATCATAATGGACACATTATAATATATTAGGTCACATATTGATTTTTCATTCATTCAAAAGTCAAAACATGATGAGATTCATACATCATAATTTCCATAAAGAATTCTCGTAACCAGCCCATAACCAACATAATTAACAAGGATAAAACAACCATATATACCACATATAAAATGGTACATTTAAACATGGAATACCAATGAGAATAAACTATTATTAATGAATTAATACTCCAAAAAGGCTTGGGACTTCCACATACCACCCGATCATAGATTGGCTAAAGCAAATACTTCTTTTAGTCAATCACCCCAGTGTCATATTCCATGCATGAATGTGGGACTCATAAACAAATAAAATAGGGATTCTGAGAGCTAAATCATCTCACCCTCATCAATAGAACCAAGATCTAACACAATCCTCACCTGATAAATACGCCCTAAAAAGCATCAATGCCACCATATTTATCTACTTACATTGTGAGGTATTTTCATGTCTCCTGGTCTCTAGGTTTTACCTTATATCCCACCATCCTCTAGTTAGGATTCCTAGGAATAATTTGGACTCCAACCTGTAGGCCTTATCGTATATCCTGCCATTCACCGAACAAGTACTCCTAGGCTTGATCGAGGGAACCCACCTCTACGATTTACCGCATATCCCACCATTCACTGGTCAAGGATTCCTAGGCTCGCATAGGTCACATAAAAAAAAACAACGTTACCACAACCAACAGTCTTGTTCAATGGTTGCAGGCCAATGTTTTACCAAAATCCATAGTCCTATTTAGGGATGACTAGGCCATATGTTATTTCTTTCAGACACGCCCTCACTTAGTTTCGAATCCATTCATCAATCCAACTCAACCAAATCATGCGAACCCCATCACAACATGGCTATCTGGAAATGGGAAGGCGAGGTTGAAGAACATTGTCACCCCTAGAAAAACCCACGTGAATGAAAAAAAGAGTAGCAAGAACACATATTCATACCCATGCATGTGAAATCTAGCAAGGAAATCACACATTCAACTCTATAACAGCAAAGAATACCGCTCCATCCGCTTGATCCTACTCTTCCTTGCTTGATCTTTTCTTCTTCTTCGCTTATTTTATTTTCTTGAACCAATGTTGAAGTGCTCCAAGAAAACTCTAAATGTCCAAGAGTGTGAGAGAGAAAAAAAATTGAGAAAAGTCTATGAGTAGATCCTCAAAAGCCTTTCTATTACTGAAGTCTCTAATTTCTTCAATTTTCCATTATTTTCTTTCATTTTACTCCTCACATTAAACTTGTGACCTTTTGGCTTCCTTTTCACCTAATGTCCATTATTTTCATCACTAAATTTCCAAAAATGTCATGTTTCCTTTCCAAAGCCTTTGTCATTTCCTTTTCCAATTTCCTTAGCCATAATAAATAAAATGAACACACACACTAGTTTTTCTCAACATTTAAATTATAATACATGTCCCGTGACCTTGGTATTATATTTTTTTACATGGATTTTTAACCAAGGTTGTTACAGAACCCTCCCTCTTGGGGGAACAGTGTTCTGAGTGTTCAATGACAACTACAACTAGCTAGACTGCTGAAAAGAAAAACATACTTCCCATGGATATTTATAACACAATCACTTGCGGTATTTACAATGAACAACAATGAAAACACGACAACCATATTGTTTACTAGAGATTTGGAACATAGGTCATTATGATATTTAAAATAATAACCACTTATACTTATGTACATTTGATTCAACCATAAACTAACAATATAGTCTATGGAGTTTTATAAATCCATATCAATATAATATTTACAATAATATACCCATATCCACATTTTCTCAAGCCAGAAAATAAAATTATATGATGCCTACATCCAGGACAAGGGAAGCCAACAGCTCACACATCCACCCTAAAAAATAGTACTAGGATTAATCTCCTTTCGATGAAGTCCATAACGCACTTCCAAAGTAGAACTTGCATGCAATTTATAGAGCTAGAATACTGTGTTGATTTCCTCCCAGTGAATAATTATCAGCTTATTATTCCAGGGAATTCTCCCAATGTGCATCTGATTCTATCTAGCAACAATAATTACAAAAGCAAATCCATCCATGACCTTCCCTTCTCTTCTACATAGTCTGTTGGGAAATATGTTCATCCCCTTCCATGTATTTACACACCTTCCAATTTCTCTGAATCCCCTATCTCATGTGATCCATTCCTTGGCAAGGATTCCTCACATCGGAAGTTCAAACAAATAAGGCATATCACTGCTTCAAAACCACCATATTGGTAATAGTATGCACATCGTAATCATAGACACTATTGGGTACCATTTTACCACAATGACCATGCTCCTGAAGTGCTTTACCAACATACTTCTTCCATTTTGAATTCCTTTTGTTGCTACTTATAATTCTTGCAGTCAATTTCAACCACCCAAATTGGGAATTTTCATGCTTTCCTACAATAATAATGTAACTACAATTAGATTTTAAATAAATTTAAATAATTTCAAATCTTACCTCATTGATAACTCTTCAATACGGTACACCTGCAAGTCTATTTACTTCATTTCACAACAAGATAAACTAGATCTTCACCAAATCATCATGTATAAACATATCACATGAAGTTAGCTCGAAACACAACCATCATAAATCAAAATCATAAATCACATGCAATCATTATAAACCATAATCATAAATCAATTTTAACCATAATAAATTAGAATCATAGATAAAATGCATAGTAAAACTAAAATAAAATACTGATACTTATCATTTAATTAGTCCTTATCTTCAACCATTATCCTTTATCATTTTTGTATATGCACTAGATTGGTTACCACACCCAAAAAAAACCTGGTGTCTTTTATTTTATTGAATCATGTGCCCATAGACAATGGAAAGCACAACACATACATCAACACACAAATTATGATACCACACAATACATACACCTACACCCGGTGTACAACAGATACAAAATACATACATCTATACGGTATACAACACAATACATACACCTACACCTGGTGTATGGCACAACACAATACATATACCTACACCCAGTGTATAACACATTACAGTACATGAATACATAAAGTACAACACAACAGATACACATGTCATTTCACCATGACTACATAATGCACATATGTTGTTATGAGGAAAAATGGATTATGGATAAAACAATCTTCCCTAGACAGGTGCTTATCTAGAACAACATATTAAAGACTTTGCGACTAATTTTCCTAACTGTAAATAGACACACAGAATAGATCAAAGAACTTACTTGGAGTCCAAGCACTTCCTCTTCTCCTTCTATCACTCTTACTGTAGCTTCAAATCCAGGTTAGATGTCCGAAAATATTTCCTCCAAAGATGAACATTTAGCAACAAAAGATAGAAATAATGCAGATCTCTATTCAAGTTATTTAGTTAAATCAATGAAACATAAACCATATACATTAGATAAGAATTCATAATATGGAAAACAAGAACTTATGCAGATACATATGTGGGAAAGTAAGCAACAATATTTATTAATGGATAGAAGGGGAGGTTACAACCGAGTGATTGATTTGAAGTGACCATATCCAGAAACATCCCAGCCTCATCACAATGCAGATCTCTCAAGTAGAATGTTACACAAATAAACTCCTCAATTGAAAATCCACCAGCATTTCTCTCCTCAAATTCTTCTCCATCAAACACTAATATCTATGCTAAATTTATAGAGGAGCTGAAAGTAGTTTTACAATCAATGAATTTCTAATAATAGGCAAGGCATGTTCCCAATCTTGTAGAGGTCAAATGGACACATGGATTCGAATTTTGACACATGTGAACTCTTCTAGAAGGCACTGGCTAAGTGGAGATTTTGGAAAAATGAGAATTTCGCTCCCAATGTCATCGATGCACCGTTGAATTTCGGGAAGTGCTTTGCAGAGCACCCTTGAATGGGGTCACTTTCATATTCAATTAGTCCCTTTAGAGGCAGCGTTGGTGAGCTCTCACATGATTATTATAAACTTCAAATCTTGGAAACCTTTCCAGATGATAGTCATGGATGATGTGTCTTGTTATTTGTCTTAGGGAATGATAGACCCTATTCATTAGTTCTGGAGATTATGTCCAGTTAACCATGTCATTAGGAATGGTGCCAAAATTGACCTATAACAATTTTCCCCTAAAGCATGAAGTCAGAATAATAATAACAATATTTTGATTGAGATGCTTTACATTGTGATGGGCTAGAGATGAAGCGGAGTGGTGACCTGCATCAATATTACCATACATTACATCTTGATATATCCTCTTGATTATAATTGCTGAGGGTAGGAATTCCCATGTTCAACACATAAAAAATCTAATAACATGTACATAATTCAGAAAGTTTTCTACATTGGAATGTTTCCCAATACAGACATGCCTATATATATAGGCCCATGTTCAGATGACGATCTGTATGTAAGGTCACCGTAAAGATGATCTGTACAAAAATCCTAAAATGACAGCTTGGATGGCTGAAACTAGATCTAGGGTCTTCTTATATCATTCACTTGATCATTTGAGTACAAGTCTAGCCATGCGAATATATGATTTGTAGTCAAACATCAGAAGACATCATTTGATTACCAGCCAATGATGTGAGTTGTTAACAAATGCAAGAGAACCACCATTAATGCTAATGGCCCTTAAGATACTGAAGTACATTTCGTAAGGCGTGAATAGATGATTTGATGTTGTATGTCAAACAAAATATTTCGGTCAAAAGTTCGAAAGCGAGGATCTTGTCAATGATGTAACTAGCCTCATGGTACTAGAACATAATTTTTCTAAGCGAACTTCTTGGATGATGATTTGTCGTCGACAGGAAGCCACTTTATTGTGAAATAGGAGTTATTTATTTTGGAGACAAAGGTATGACTTGATATAGCAATTTTCAGGGATGACAGTCATGAGAATGAAGGTTTATGAGTATTGCATAAGGATGAGTATTCACTCAATGACCTCTCTTGAACATATCGTTGACACTGAGATGATTTGGAAGCATTGACCCAAAACAAAAGTGAAGGTATGATGAACCATAGTTTTGAATGAACTTTCAAGAATATTACCCAACCCAAACAGTCACTGGGATGGAGTGAAGTGTCATGTTCAAGAGCGACCTGCTACCGTAAAAAGTTATGTTCACTTTCCAAATTTTTCCCCAGTCATTTATTGACCAATACCTCTTTATTTTTTAACAAGCTTGAGGAGGATAAAATTTGTTTGATCTATAATTCAACCCTTTGGGAGAATAATGTATCACTATTTAATAATTTAACGATTCTAGCAATGAATGAGACTTGATTCTTGCCATGTTCGAAAAGCCCATCATTATTTTATGTTTTAACGAGCTTAACGATAGTGATAGCCTCGTCCTTTTTCATATTTAGAGAGTTTGAAAAAGAGGATGAAAGAAAAATCCATAAGTAATTTTTTCGTAAATTTTTCGCTCAGATTCAAAAAAGTGTAAAATAATATCTCAGAGAACCTCTTAAGTAATGTTCGACCAAGGTATTCCTTTTTCGTAAATAATATATCTCAGTCTGGAAAAAATTTAAACTTATACCGAGTAGATATCAATTCATTTAGTTTTACGAGATCTAAAAGACTATTGCTTGGCAATATTTTCACATTATTGGAGTCTGAAAAGGGTTGAGAGAATGTTGGGTAACCAGCTCCAAAAAGAGAAGAAAAGGGATATAAACGCCTTAGAAATAAGCCACTTCAAGGGGGAAACCTCCAATACATTACATAAATGAACAATTCTTGGATGATCCAATTTACAAAACCTCCTTTCTATATATAGAAGTCCATGGGGCCATAATGTAATCCTAGTGGGCCACAATGTAATCCTAGACGACCTATCAATAATAATTTAAGGGCACAATAATAATAAAATGGGGGTTACAAGGGTAAAATAATAACAATAAGGGGGTTACACTAACAACAATACGGGACAATACTAGTAATATAGGGACCTAACATGCCCCTCTCCTTCAAAAAAGTGTTGTCCTCAACACTTGAGTAGCTTTGGGTGCTTCTGTATAAAATTCTCATCCTCCCATGCAGAATCTTCAATGGGTAAGTTCTTCCACTTGATGAGATATTCTGAAATTGATTGATTCCGTATTTGTTGAGTTCTTGTTTCTGTGACCGCTTCAGGTTCCAATATGATTTTTCTTTCCTCATCAAGTTCTGGTAATATTGTTTGAACTGGAATATTTTCACCGATAACCTTCTTTAAGCATGAAACATGGAAAATTGGATGTACTCGCGAAGCAGCATGAAGCTCCAATTTGTATGCCATAGTACCAATCTTTTGCAACACCTTGTAAGGACCATAGTACTTTGGCGATAATTTATTATCCTTCTTTGCTTTCTTGAGGGACATTTGTTTGTATGGTTGTAGCCGTAAAAATACCCATTCTCCTACATCAAAACTTCTCTCATTGTGATGTTGATCTGCCTGTTGTTTCATTCGATTTTGTGCCAAATTCAGGTTATCCTTTAAGAGTTGGAGAAATTCTTGCTGATGCTCGATGTGATCTTCCACTGCTTGAACCTTCAAATTTTCCCTTAAAGATGATGTGATGGATTGTGGATGATATCCATAAAGTGCCATAAATGGGGTCATTTTTGTTGTAGTATGGAAGGAAGTGTTATATCACCATTCAGCAAGAGGTAACCACTTGACTCATTGTGTTTGTTTATCAGATACAAAACAAAGAAGATATCCTTTGAAACATTTATTTACTATCTCAGTTTGACCATCAGATTGAGGATGATAAGATGAGCTATGAGCTAATTGAGTACCCAAACAAGAAAATAACTTCATCCAAAAATTTCCAGTAAAAATGGGATCTTTGTCGCTCACAATAACCTTTGGGCTTCCATGTAGCTTTTGAATTCTGTGCATAAATGTAGTAGAAACTATACTTGCTTTAAATGGATGAGATAATGTACAAAAGTGTGCATACTTGGTAAGTCTATCAACTACCACCATGATGACACTCTTTCCTTCGAACTTAGGTAAACCTGTGATAAAATCCATTGAAATCTCCTCCCAACGTTGACTTGAAATGGATAAAGGTTGTAGAAGTCCTGGGGTCTTAATTGTTTCCACTTTATTTTGCTGGCAAACCAAACATTCCGCCACAAACTTTTGAATATCAGATTTAAGGCCATCCCAAAAAAATTCTTTCTTCACCCTGTGGTAAGTTTTTAAAAATCCTGAGTGTCCTCCTAAAGGAGAAGTGTGCAATTCCAAAAGAATCTTTTGTTTTAGTTGGGAATTCTTACAAAGATATAAGCGATCTTGTACCATAAGGAATCATTTTTCCAACTAAATGTATCAGATGTACTAGGATCTTGCTGCAAATTTTGAATGAGTGTCCATACATCTTTGTCCTTCTTCCATTCATCTCTTGCTTCAGTTATCCAATCGGGTTGGATAATAGAAATGGCACAAAGCAATGCTTCCACCTCTTCATTCTTTCTTGAGAGTGCATCTGCAACAACATTAAGCTTTCCTTTTTTGTAGATTATTTCAAAGTAATAACCCAACATCTTTGTGACCCATTTTTGCTGCTCTTCTAACGATAGTCTTTGTTCCAAAAAGTGTTTAAGACTATCATGATCAGTTTTTACCTTGAAGTGTCTTCCCATTAGGTAAGTTCGCCATTTCTTTAGTGCATGCAGTATTGCTAACATTTCCTTCTCATAAACAGGTTTTTGTAAATACTTTCCTTTGATTGGACGACTTTCAAAAGCAATGGGTCTTCCTTCCTGCATTAAAACTGCACCAATTCCATTTCCTGAGGCGTCACATTCCACAATAAAGGTTTTTGTGAAGTCTGGTGTAGCTAAGACCGGTGCTAGGCACATTGCCTCTTTAAGACGTTCAAAGGCCTTAGTTGCTTCAGGAGTCCATGAAAATGCATCTTTCTTCAATAATGTTGTTAGAGGTGCTGCTATTCTCCCATAATTCTTAACAAACTTGCGATAATACCGTGTTAACCCGAGAAATCCTCGCAACTTCTTTATGGTTGTGGGGACTTTCCATTCCTTAATGGCTTTAATTTTGTTAGGGTCTACTTTAACACCCTCGTGAGATACAATATGACCCGGATATTCCACCTCTTGTACTCCAAAGAAACATTTGGATTTTTTTGCATATAATTGTTTCTCCTGCAATAGTTTGAGCACCCTGTCAACATGTTCAACATGATCCTTCCAAGACCTGCTGGAGATTAGTATATCATCAAAAAATACTAGCACAAATTTTCTAAGGAAGGGTTTGAAAATGGAATTCATCAACCCTTGAAATGTAGAAGGTGCATTGGTAAGGCCAAAAGGCATGACCAAAATTCATAATGACCCTCATGAGTTTGAAATGCTATTTTTGGAATATCTTCAGTCTTCATTCTAATTTGATGATATCCTGAACGAAGATCCAACTTGGTAAAATAAATTGCTCCATGTAATTCATCCAATAATTCATCAATCACAGGAATGGGAAATTTATCTTTAATGGTGAGCTTATCGAGCTCCCTATAATCCGGACACATTCGCCATGATCCATCCTTCTTGTGTACCAATACTACAGGAGCAGAGAAAGAACTTTGACTAGGTTGAATTATACCCGCCTCTAACATTTCTGCAATCATACGTTCAATTTCGCTCTTTGGAAGTAAGGATATCTATAAGGCTTGATGTTTGGAGGAACACTTCCTGGAATCAAATGAATAGCATGATCATGATCATGAATAGGTGGGAGTCCTTTGGGAGTTTCAAACACCTTGGAATGATTGTCCAAGACTTGTTGGAGATCCGCAGAAATAGATGATTTTGATGTTGGAACTTCTAGTGAGCATAAGTGTGCAATTACACCTCGCTCTTCTTTGTTTAGAAGCTTTTTCATGACATTAGAGCTTATTATCCTTCTCATCTTCCCTGCAATACCCCGTAATTCGACTTCCTTTCCTTCTGAAAAAAATTTCAAGAAAAGTTCTTGAAAATTAAAAGCTACCATCCCCAAAGATTGTAACCATTGTACTCCTAGTACAACATCATCACCTTGCATAGGAATGGCAAGCATTGGACTAGTCAATACATATTCCCCCATGGTTAGCTTGATATTATGGCATTTTCCAGAGAAATTTATAGTTCCTCCATTTGCAACCATCACTTGACATTCTGGTGCTGGGTATAGGAAACAATTTAATTCCTTGGCTACCTTATAATGAATAAAATTATGGGTGCTACCCGAATCAATCAACACTATTACCTTTTTCTTCTTGATCTGTCCTGCTATCTTGAGAGTTTGAGGAGTGGTAATTCCTGCCAGTGCATTACATGATATGGTCGGATTCATTTCTTCCTCTTCTATGGTTGGTTCCTGGTGTGTATCCTCTTCTTGCTCATTTTCTTCTTCTTCTTCACAATCTATGTAAAATAATTTCTTTTCAGCACACTTATGACCTTTGGTGTATTTGCTATCACAACTGTAGCAAAGCCCTTTTGCTCTTTTTTCTTCCAATTGTTGTGGTGTCAACCTTGTAGGTTGTGGAAATCTAGGCGTAGAAACACTTCCTTCTTTATAGAATTGAGTGGTAGGCTTCCTTGTCGCTATAATTTTACATTCAACTTTTCTTGCCAACCTGAATGCCTTCTCCAATGAATCAGGTTCCAAAACGCGAATTTCATGTTGGATGTTATCCTTTAAAGTGCCTATGAAGAGATCAATCCTGTGTTCCTCTGGAATATCAGTTACCCTTATATTCAATTTTTGGAAGTCCTCAATGTGCTGCCCCACTAAACCCTTTTGTTTGAGATTTATCAATTGGCTGAAGAAGGTGTTGCTCTTTGTATCCTCATAATGTGCTATCATTTCCTCCGTAAAAATTGACCAAGTGACAATTTTTTTACGGGAGCAAAGCCATTGATACCATACAAATGTATTTTGTTCTAAATGTAAAGTTACAATGCGTACCTTTTGTGTGTTTTGCACGTTATGGAGATCAAAATATTGCTCCATCTGTAGTATCCATGTTACAGGATCCTTTCCATCAAACTTCCTCATATCCAATTTTGGAATATGGTGGTTCTTCCCGCCAACATTAGAGTTTATGAAATCACGATTAACATTTATTTTGTTCTCATCATGAGGTTCTTCTACTATATTTCCGCCATTAGGAATCATTTCTTTTTTTAAGCTTGTCATCAAGCCTTCCATGTATGCTTTTAGATCATTCTTCATGTTTTCCATGTTGTCTTTCATGTCATCCATCTTAGCTTCCATGCCAACTTCCATGCCATCCATCTTAGCTTCCATGCCATCCATCTTAGCTTCCACGCCATCCATCTTAGCTTCCATGCCTTTCTTCAAACCATCCATCTTCACTTCCATTTCATTTTTTGTTGCTCTTTGCGAGAGTGAAATCTGTTGCACTTGCTCTTGTAATTTTGATAGATCATGTTGCAATTCTTCATCTTCATGAGTCATAGTAGAGTCTTCTGAAGGCTTAATGGGTGTTGAATTCTTTTTAGGGGCCATTTTAGAATCCAATATTGATATCTATTCTACAAGATGCCCTTGGAATCAATTCAACTTGATTCTTCAAACAAGACTTATGCAATTCGGAAAAAAAATACACACCTTTTAATTCCTTTGAGGAGCTCGATATTTAAATTGAATTATCTCTGTAATTGAAAATCTTCGATATCTGAAATTAAGCCCTGTAGTAGCCCTCTAAAGCTTCTGACCTGATTTGGATTCTCCAAGACAAAGTTGTGTCCAATCTCCCACAATGACCTAATTCTTGACTCGTTCAGTAGAGCGAACTTGTACGACTTGCCACGTGTCACTGTTTTGTCCTTTGTCTCTGAAATTGATAGCCAAGAAACTAAAGTTCATGTGCTTGCAACCAATTTTTACAGAACTCCAATCTGATCCCCAGAGAGAGATTTATTGAACTTTTCCAACGATCACCTCTTTGAGATGAAATTTAGGAGCCTAAAAAAGCACTACCTTCAACAGATCATATTTTAAAAAATGTTATGAACCAAGCTCTGAAATTTTTTGATGAATTTCCTTAGGATTTTAGTTTCGCAACATATGAATTTCAGCTTCTGAAACTTCGTAGAGAAAAATTTATAGCGACACTTCCACGATGACCTGTTTGGAGCAGCGAAACCCTAGAATCCAAAGCTCTGATACCAAATGTTGGGTAACCAGCTCCAAAAAGAGAAGAAAAGAGATATAAACGCCTTAGAAATAAGCTACTTTGAGGGGGGAACCTCCAATACATTACATAAATGAACAATTCTTGGATGATCCAATTTACAAAATCTCCTTTCTATATATAGGAGTCCATGGGGCCATAATGTAATCCTAGTGGGCCACAATGTAATCCTAGCCGACCTAACAATAATAATTTAAGGGCACAATAATAATAAAATGGGGGTTACAAGGGCACAATAATAGCAATAAGGGGGTTACACTAACAACAATAAGGGACTATACTAGTAATATAGGGACCTAATAGAGAAGACTACAGGGGTTCCTTTTTCACTGTTATCGAAGCTTGAAAAAGAGATAAAAGTGTGCTTCAAATCCTTTTTTTTTTTAACAAAGCTCGAAAAGTAAGGAGAAAAGGTATGCTTTGTTGTAAAATCATTATTTAAATAGATCTGCATGACTAATCTATTCATCAGTTGTAAATCCTGTTCAGAACAACATCAAATGGATTAAAAATACCAGTTTCATGATAAAAACATAATAAAACTATAGTCATAGCAATAAATATAATTTGCAAATAATCAAATCGATATTAAAAGTATTTTTACTATTATTTTTACCATTCCATAGCTACCATTTTCATTTTGGAGCTCTGAACCTGATTTTTCCCTCGAACTTCAGCTGCTGATTGTGATCATTTCTATGGATGCATTTCATTACCATTTGATCTAGGTTAGTGCCATGAACCTCCTCTTCCCTTCAGTACTCATTTCATTTCCAATTTCTGCAAATTTTAGGGTTTTGAGGTCCCTACGGTAAATTCTTCCCCAAAAAAGGGAAATGCACCCTTAGATGTGAAAAATTGAATTGCATAGCAACTAAATTGAAGGTTACTTGCATACTCTATGCACTGTCTCTTATTAGAGCACAATCTACATTTTTTCTTTTTGCATTATGCCCAAAATTTGCCCAATTTTTTGCATTGAATGGAATATAATGGTTCTTATGGTTGTATTTCAGGTTTCCATTAGATTACAATGATGATTGCATGGAGGGAAAGAGAACACGAAGAACATGATATTATTTCCCTAAATGATCCGGGTACAGTAAGAGCCCTAGGAGATTGTGGACTGCTAAAGTACTTCAGGTTGTTAGGGATGAGGCAACAAACAAAAATCTTGGAGTTCTTAGTTTGAGCATGGGATCGAGCTATCGAGGAATTTCATATTAAGAACCAACTGGTTCCCATAATAGTTCAGGATGTATACTTTCTTGTAGGCTTGTTGAGGAGAGGCTTTCTTATTTCACTCTCAGGGTTTATTATTGGAGGAGAGATAGTGAGAGATTATGTTTTGCAACATTGTTATCCAGGGGTAGAGCCAAGTGAAGATGGAAATATAAACATCCGAGATGTTAGAGATTTTCCTTTGAGAACTATCCTTTTCACGGTCGCAAAACTTTCTTGCACTGTTACACTACATGTAGCAAATAGATCATATATGCAGTATGCGTTAGAGTGCATGGAGCCATCAATATTCAACTGGTCAGAAGCTATACTTTCTCAGATAAAAGAACAACTGAACAAAGCAAAGGGAGGAAGGAAGAATAATTTTAGTTATGGTTAAATCCTCATATCATTTTCCTTAGAATGGATTCCACTGATGCATCCACAACATGTGACACTAGATGTGTCTGATCCTAGAGATACGCGGATGAAGAGATGGGTAGAACTCATGGGTAGGCATGTAGGCCAGTCGACCATTGTGTTCTCGACTACGTTCTTCACCTAGTTTAGGAGACATATTGTCGCCATCGATGAGTATGCATATGCAGGCATTGATTTATGAGGAGATCCATATTTAGCATTACCAGAAGGTGCTTAGAGGGGTGCAATAGGTAAGAATTTTTTGACCATGTTTTTTTATTTTTGCTAAGGCTTATACAATATTTTTGTATTTTGATATTTTCCCAAGACTAAACTAAATATTTTATGTAATGAAAATGTTGGTCATGTTCAACCAGTAGAGGAACTAGAGCATGAAGCAGATGTGCTAGTAGAGAGGTTTGTCGACAGAGCAGTCCATCAGGATCTTGGTATGGCTGAGACTCCGGCTGAGCTTTGGCAGCACATAGAGGGTTTGATCTTTGAGATTTCGGATTTCCGGATTGAGGAGTTACCCATGCGATTACAGTGACACACTATTGGGGTTCCTAACCACTCAATGCAGTTACTGCGTAGGATAGCTAGATCTATAGCATGTTATCACGAGCACCACTAGTTTACTTTTGACATTTTGCATACATTTTGAGGTGAGATGACCACTGTGTCTTGGGCACAATTTTTTATAAAAACCTATAACTATCTATCTATATGATTTCAAAATTTTCCTACGTTTATTGTGCAATCCTATTAATTGATGTGAATGTTTGACTTACATATGTTACAACTGTCTGTCTAAAACTTGATTAGCTAAATAATTAGTCAATGTGTTCAAATTTCTAGAAATGTGTTGATATTGAAGAAAATAAAAGTGTCTTTCCAAAAGTCGAACTCTTAGGAACAAATGATGCGGTGTTGGATTTCTAACAATATAAACACTAGTAAGTTGTAATACCACAAGTTGCGAGTCTAAATTTATGATTATGAGGTTAATACCAAATGAAATGGCATCAGAGAGAAGTTCAATCAACGCGCTATACTCAACGATATTGTTCGTCGATCTACCAATACAATTCCCTTGAAAACTCACTAACTCACCATTTGGAGAGAAAATGGACCACACTGTAGAGGATACATTCTGTGTACTAGGACTAGCACCATCAGCATATCCAAAAAATGGTTCCGAAGATTCAAACACCTGCAATTAAATGTTAAGTGAATTACTAACGTTAAGAAAACTCTACAAAAAAACTAAGATAGTGAATGCAAATAAACAACATATATACAATATAATAAAAAAGATTACTACGCTCATGATTAATCATAGTAACGTTTCAAATAAAACCCATTTCTAGGTTGCGCTAATGGAATTCCATCGTCATCAACCAACTCATAGGCTCCCTTAGCAAGAACTCTTTTGACAATATAGGGGCCATGCCATAATGGCTCAAATTTTCCTGTACCTATTACATCAGCTTCTTGATCATAAAGTAGGACCAAGTCACCCTCTGAGAAAATGTGAGGTTGGACATTTTTTTCATATTGTGCCTCTATACATCTCTTATGCGCTTCTTTTTCCAATTGGGCTTCATGACGCATTTCATCAAGATGGATGAGATTAAGGAGACATGCTTCTTCTTCTAAGGTGTTAAGTAACAAGTCGATCGCAAGTTTTAACGACGATATTTCACATTGGATTGGTAAGATAGCTTTTAGACCATACACCAATTGAAATGGGGTAAATCCAATTGCATTTCTCACTAAGGTTCGATATGCCCACAAGGTGAAGTATAGGATCAAATTCCAGTTTCTTTTAAAACTCCTATCATTTGTTGAAGTGTACGTTTAAGAATCTTGTTGATATCCTCAACTTGTCCATTTGATTGTGGATGATAAGGAGTAGAATTATCATGTGACAATCCTAACTTGGTAGTCAATTCAGCCATCATGTGGTTTCAAAAATTCTTCCTATGATCTGTAACTATAGCCTATGGGACCCAAAACCGTGCAATAACATCATTAAAGAAAATCATTGCAGTTGTATGTCCTGTATTGTTGAATGTAGGCATCACTTCGGCCCATTTTTTAAAGTAGTCGACTGCGAAAATAATATAACCATGGCCCCCATATGAATGAGGGTTATAGGTCATGAAGTCAATACCCCATTTTGAAAATGGTCCTACAGAGAAAACAAGATGCATTTACATTGGTGGTTTGTGGATTTTATGATAAAAAATCTGGCGCGCATGACAAATCTTGCCTTCATAATCTAATAGTTTTCTTCATAATCAAGAAGATGGGAATGGTGATGATAATCTTCCCATGGTTCTCCTTCTGACATCATGGCTTCCAAAATGTTTTCATCTATCAAGAAAATTGAGGAAAATGGATCAGATGGAGTACCAAATTCTAAGGAACGATTAACCCAAACAATCGTCGATGCTGATTTCAGATTTCCCACCCACACCAGATAGATTTATTGCTATGCCAGATCAATAGGGCTAGGTAGAAAAAACTCATCCAACATAAAAATTTGAGAATCATCTGTACTCTCCCTTAAGAAAAATGGAGAGGAATAGATCATGTAGCAGGTCTCTATACTTGCAATTTATGCTGACGTCGCAGGCAGCGGTAATGAAAAGGTTCCCATGAGAGTGGAATCCTTTAAGAGTCGTACGTCAATGTTATGAAGTGCTAGTTGGGGTGTATGAAAGAACAGAACACTTCCAGTTACCTGCAAAGCAGAGGAAAATAAGGATAGCTGATTAATGACTATGATAGTACCTTTATATGGAAAGGAAATCATTCTGAAATATGTAGAACCAATTGTAGTCATTGCATATATCCATGGCCTTCCAAGTAGAATATTATAGTCAAGGTATCCGTCAACAAAATCGAAATCAACATTCATTGCTTTTCCCCCTAGTTCAACATGCAGGTTATTAATAATACCACAAGGCTTATATGTTCATCCATCAAAGGCCTTCAACGTCGTTGATGATTGGGATAAGCGCGAAAAGCCAAGTGAATTCCGATAATTTAGAGATAATGCATGTAGATTCTCCCTCATCAATAATATTACGATGAATAAGGTGATTGAGAAAATTTACTTATATGGAGAAGGTCAATTCTTCTAGTAGTTGTGGCACATAGCATGTATGATTAAAGATGACAAGATTAGAATCAGTCGGGTCAATTCCACCAATAGACAATAATAAAGCTTGTTTTTGGGAGGGACAATTTTGTAATACATCAAGAGCAGACATGGCTGAAGGGGATTGAGCCAAATTTTCAACTATATTATAATTTTTTGCATCTCTTTCTCAAGGATTATATGTCAATTTGTGAATTACTCCCTTTGGTGGCTTGATTGTCAATTCAAGATTAGCAATAGGCGGTACTGATTCCATAGACAGATTCATGGTCAAGGTAGTAGGTTGTTAAGTGGCCTGACTACCATAATATTTATTGCACGTTGACACCAAAATATATGTTGAAGGTTTGGTGATGGATAACATAAGTATTTGGGAACTAGAAGCTAGATCTGTAGCAACCAAATTAGTGTCTGGATTTGGAAATGGATCTGTCAAAAAAGTTGTCGCATTGGAAGTCTTAATGATTTTTGAGACTTCAGCGCAGTGAGGAAAATCTCTAACAAATTGTTCCTCATTACAGATTATGTATGAATAACGAGGTTTCCTAGGTCCAGATGATTCATTAGATGATCTTTCCTGTGGGTTAGAAGTTTTATTTTTCTTAGATTTCCCTTTTTTCTTACTTCTGGGTTTCTTGTCACTTTTTCCTTTCTCAAACAACACGACATTAATTTCGAAAAGAGAAATATCAGATGAAGTAGTATGATGTGTGCTTGTAGTACCAATCAGGCCATCTCTGGCATGAGAGTCCTTTAATTGAGGAGGAATAGTAAAATTAGATCTCGGTGCATCAGAAATTTTTTCATAGAGCATGCCAGACTGAGTATAAATCAAGTCTAAATATTGGGCATGAGCGATAACCTACTCTTCAGTGACAACGCCACCATTAGTAACATCCTCAGTTATAGATGGTAACAGGGACTTAATGAACCACTCAGCAAGTAGCTGATTAGGAACAAATGTCTTAACCATTCTACGACGACGACACCACTCATGAAGATGATCATAAATGTGAGTAGCATTAGTCTGTTTGAAATTGGTCAAGAGTTCCGTTCCAATTTCATATCATATGGGTAATTAGAAGTGAGTCAAAAATACATTAGCTAGGGTAGTGAAATTGTCAAAAGAAGCTCTAGGTAACTCAATGTACCATTTTACAGCCAAACCTATGAGCGTAGGCTAGAAAAGACGTAGTTGAACAAAATCATCATTCAGGGAGTTTGATGAACACCATAAATGATAATTCATGACCTGAGTCGATGGATCTTCTCCACGGTTTCCATTGAAATTAGGAATATCCTAGGGTAATTTGTGAGGTATCACCAGCCACCAAGGAGCATAGTTAATTGGATCATTGGTTAGCTGATTTAAATCTGGTAACTCTAAATTTGTAATAAAAGGTAACTGTCTATTAAGGTTAGGTTGAGAATAACCAAGGTAAGATGGAATTGCTTGAGAAACAAGCCTTTGAGCACCAACATAAGTAATCTACTGCTGGTAACCCAGATATGGGTTGTTTTGAAAAGAAAATGCTTGAGGATTCTGTTGACCAAAACCTGGATATGATACTTGTTGAAATGAAGTTTGAGGCATTTGCGCCTGAGGCTGCCAAGGGGTCTGTCCACCAATGTTATAACCCAAATTAGGATAACTTAGATTTGGTTGAAGATAATTATAACCTAGTTGTGGTTGTGTCATCCCATAAAATGGTAAACCAGCTTGTGAATAAATGATTCCAGATACAGGTTTTTGTAAATTAACTGAAGGATTTGGAGTCTGTGGACCCAATATTTGAGGGTTTTGAGTTGAAGGACCTACTTGATAAGGTTGTTGTACAAAATTTTGATTCTGTAATAGGGGTAATGATGTATTAACAAGTGGAAATGATGTGGATGTAACAGGTTAAACTAGTTGATATGAGCGTATAACCGTTTGAGATTGGATAGGCAGAGTGGGCTACCATTGACAAACATTCATTTCGATATTAGGTTGACCAAAAAGTGACAGAGTACTATCATATTGGGTGACCAAAGGTTTCCCCCCAGCATGAGGAGGATAATCAGATGGAAAATATTGCTCTCAAAATGCTGCAAGTCCAATTGATATGTTACTTGAAGGAATATACCCTGATGATGTGTATAAAGAATCAATTTGTTCATTACTCACTATAGGATTACTAGTTAGAATACTGGACGATGACATTGGTAAAGTTCATTGTTTTGAAGATTCACCAGAGAAAATTCCAGATAATGATTTGTAACCCGCTGGGACCATCAGACCACCATGAAAATATGACTCTCGTGAGGTTGTAAACATTGACGGGGTAGCGAGGGCAGGTGCTGACGTAATTGGAACAGATGGCCCAACAGAAGACGTTGGTTCAGGCATGGTTACTTGACCAAATTTATACCCTTTTGAATCGACAAGAGTTTGAATAGGAACATTATAAAGAAAAGTAGATGGTGACAATTGAGGAAAAGACCCATACAGGTAAAGGTCCTCCGCAAAATTTGTTTGAGTTAAATGTGTCTCGTCTTGTGAGATTTCTTCAATCACAATTAAACCAGGTGGAAGCATCTCACTGTCAAGCCCAAATTATATTTCAGGAGGTTGACTGTGTGATATGGGAGACTCAATGGCTACAGAAATTTGTGGTATGACCAAGGAAGAAACAAATTTTGGTTGTTCAACTTCAAAATTCAGATGTTTTGGAAAATAAGATAGGATCTGGATCAACTTCTGGTTGAACAACGTCGGGTCCAGGAGGTATGGTCTCACTTATTGGATGGATCGTGACCATGGGTAGCTGTGAAGACTTTGTTCGACAACTGTAGATGAGCCAGGATGTGTAGAAACAACTTGAGCTAACTCTGGTATATGGGAAGATGATGTTTCACCAAAGATACAAATTGTACTTGATTCGGTAGAGTGTGATCGCCTTCGCTGACCAGGAGTAAATTCTGGTGGTAAAGGTGGCTTCAATGCTAATCTATGAGAACATCAGGGGAAAGGATTTTGTTCTTCCATGATTAATGATTTATTTTAACCAAAAAAAAATAAACAAAATAGAAGGGCAATTCTAGGAAAAATATTTACCAAGAAAATGTGAACTGCAGAATACCTCTTGGCGAACCAAGAAGTACGGGTAGGAAATCTCCTCGAATGTCGTGTTCAGTGTATCAAAATTTACAAGGTGGCCGACTCAGTTCACCCAAAAATTTGTCCTTCCAAATAAACCTGAAGGTCTGTGGAGGCCCAAGTCCATATTAGTGTTGTCTAATGCGAAACCGCACAGTGATAGCACCCCTTTATAGTTTTCGTACTGTAACACCGCCCGATATACCCGAAAGTACGTGGAAAAGCTACGATATACTTACGTACGTGGAGTGAGGTATCACAGTCGAAATTTATTGCAGACAAGATAGTGACAGCTACTATGTTTTATGATGCCAGAACACGTCTCTATCCTAGACCTTCTAATGTTATAGTTATGGTTCCAATTCTTTGTTAGGTAAATTGAGATAAATTTTAAGTTGATCTTGTTTATCAACTTTCCTTTCAAGGTTCACCGTGATGACGTATTTGGAAATTCCTAAATTTCAAAATAAGGATGATAAGAAATCTTTCACTTTTAGTTTTTCAATTAAAATCCTAGCTATTAGAGGGAAAGAGAAATTAGTTTGAGAGCAAACAAATCAAAGAGCACAAACTAAATGCAACTTTCCTAATTGTTCCTTTTGCAAAAAACAAAATCCACTACATGCAAATGTAGCTTTTTCTTTTCATTTATTTTAATGTTATTAATGTAGAAAAGACACTAAGTGCATCAAATCAACAAAACAAATTCCTTTTACTTTTGAGAAATGAAGAATTAAACAACAATTTCTCTCTTGAAGGAAAAATGAGGAATTAAGCAACAATTTCTCCTATTAGGAAATGAAGAATTTATGAAAATTTCATTTTCAAAATCAAATGGATCTAATTCTACAATGGAAATACTTTGAAATTAATTTTTCAATGATAAACAAAAATTCTTTAAACAAGCATTGAACAAAATATTCTTTCAAAGGAGGAAGAGGTAGATAAGTTCACTGGTCAATATGAGGCTTCAGGATTTTCAAAACAAAACATAGAACAAATTGAAAACAAAATGCAATGAAAAATTCAATCAGACTCAGTCTCTAACGAGAGACAGTGCGTTGCAAAGCACCCCTAAAACGGAGACAATGCTATGCAAAGCACCGTGTCCTGTCCAACAGTGCATTGGGCACAATGTACGATAAAAAACACAACTGTGTAACACACTCCTAATGTAAATTTGGATTTCAAAAAGCTTAATATTTCGAAGTAAATGCTAATGGGTGAATAAATAGAGAATATAATAGGAAAATACACTTAGGATGAAGGCTAAATTCCCTAGTGGAGTCGCCATTTTTTTATGAGGAAAAATAGATTACGGATAAAACATTCTTCCCTAGACAGGTGCTTATCTAGAAAAAAAGATTAAAGAATTTGCGACTACTTTTCCTAACTGTAAATAGACACACATAACATATCAAAGAACTTACTTGGAGTCCAAGCATTTCCTCTTCTCCTTCTATCGCTCTTGCTGTAGCTTCAAATCCAACCTAGATGTCCAAAAATATTTCCTGCAAAGATGAACACTTAACAGAAAAATATAGCAATAATGTCGATGTCTATTCAAGTTATTTAGTTAAATCAATGAAACATAAACCATATGTGTCAGCTAATAATTCATAATAAATAAGGCATGAACTTATACAGATACATATGTGGGAAAGTAAGAAGCAATATTTATTAATGGATAGAAGGGGAGTTTACAACCCAGTGATTGATTTGAAGTGACCATATCCAGCAACATCTAACCCTCATCATAATGCAGATCTCTCCAGCAACATGTTACACAAATAAACTCCTCAATTGAAAATCCACCAACATTTCTCTACTCAAATTCTTCTCTATCAAACACTAAGATCTGTGCTCAATTGTAGGGGAGATGAAAGTAGTTTTACAATAAATTACTTTCTAATAATAGGTAAGGCATGTTCCCAATCTTGTAAAGGTCAAATGGACACATGGATTTGAAGTTTCACATTTGTGAACTCTTCTAGAAGGAACTGGCCAAGTGGAGATTCCAAAAGAATGAAAATTTCGCTCCCAATGTGACCAACGCACCCTTGAACGTTAGGAAGTTCTTTGCAGAGCACCCTTTAATGGGGTCACTTGCATATGAAATCACTTAGTCCCTTTAGAGGCAGCGTTGGTAAGCTGTCACATGATATATAATAAACTTGAAATCTTGGAAACCTTTGCAGATGATAGCCATGGATGATTTGTCTTATTCTTTGTCTTAGGGCATATACAACTGAAATTATAGGAGATGATAGACACTATTCATTGGGCCTAGAGATGATGTCGAGTTAACTAGGTAATTGGGTATGGTGCCCAAATTGACCTATAACATACGTATTACCACATGTACACAACACATCATGTATGAAATGCACACAATACTCGATGTACATCAGTACCATATGTAAAACACCTACAAAATACCACCTGTACACAACACCACCTGCACAATGTTTGCAAAAGATCACATGTACATGAAACCACTTGCACAATGTGTACACAGTGCCACAATTACACTGCACCACCTATACAACCTATACACAATACCAAATTGATGCAACACCACATGCACAACATGTACATGACACCACATGTACATAGCACTGGATGCACATGTACACAACACAACCTACAAAGTGCACCGCATGTACAACATGTATACAACACACTATGCGCACAACACCACATGTACAATCATGTAGACAACAGCATATGTATTAGAACCACATGTACAAAATTAACACAACACCATATGTACATAGAAGTTCATATAAAAAATGTATATAGCATCATATGTATGTAACACCGCATATCCAGCATGCCCATAATGCCACATGTAAAAAAAAAATCATATCCATGTGCATAGTACGATATGTACACAACACCACATATCCAACATGTTAAAATCACCATCTACACCCAACACTACACATGAAATATGCACACAACACCATATACACAAATGCACACAACACCATAGTTAAAATCACTAAATATAAAACATTCACACAATATACACAATACTAGCACTTCACATCCAAAACAAAATTATCTCTACCAAGAAACCTTTATTCTAGTGTTTCTCTGCCATCCATGCTTATACGATCATGCCGCAGATCACACTACTTTAATTTTGCTGATGTATTCCTCAAAATTTATGTTTATAACATGAACATAGACATAGTATAATCACATAATATCAAGTCATATCCATATGATACTAACCTCAAAGATCTATTAGGTTACTCTTCCCACTTGATTCCTCATGAACCAAGAATCTCTTCCTGACATTCACCTACATCAACAATCTATCCTCCACAACAACGATTCATGATGACCCTGTCAGACAACGACATTCATATTAAAAAATATGGACTTGATTGTTTTTTTTTACATTGGTAATTAACACTAGAGTTGGAATACACTTTAGAATGATTTATAAGGACCACTATTTAAAGGAATTGTAAATTTATAACCCATAGTTGAAGGATAATTTGAGAAAATGTGCATGGTGAATCAATCCCAAGAAAATATGTTTTCTTAATATCAGGTGCATGAATTTCCTAGAAATAACAAGTAGACATAGCCATACAATACAAGGGAGTTGGAAAATGTTTATAAGAGATTACTAAGATATATAAATTTAAATCGACCATTCAATCATAGAATATTAGTGGACGTTGACAATATGTTTCACTAAATTTTCACATTTTACTCAATAGGACATCAAGATTGCAAAAGAGACTTCTGACATGCTTACTAATGTTACCACTATGTTTGTTTTTTGGTAATTGAGGCTAAACTATATTGATTTGAAATAAAACATTACATATGCTACAATCTGGGTTGGTAAGCTGCGCTTATCCAATCCTAGCCTTAGTTTCTTTCATAGTTGTGCATGTATGGGGCTGCCTCCTTGAAGGAAACTAGCCCTGAAATAACATCAGACGGAAGATTACAAAATGTTCCATGGCTCCTGTGAAAGTAAAAGTTCTATGATAAGAGATGGAATAACATAAAAATAAAAAAATTTGAGCGACGAAACAGTCATGGTGCTTATTCATCATCCTATGTCTGTTTCCTCCTCCTTGATACGTAAAGCATACTCCTGCGCTATGGCCTCCTCTTCAACACTAGGTCAGCACAGAGGCCTAGAAGCAGGTGCACAGAGGGTGGGAGTGACCGGGTACTCAGTATCTGGTACATGCATCCAAGTGCCCTCCGAGTCCATGATCCATACGTGAGTGCCTTCCCCCTCTGCCTATTGAACTGGAAGAGGCTTGCTTTTGCAAGGCCTTGGGTGCTCCTGGAGAAAAATGGTTTATTTTCTTGGTCTGTGTCTACCTCTCTACATTTCCTGAATAGGGGCCTCCTCTTCCTGGTCATACGTAAGGCTCTAGGGGGAATCCCTGGCATGACTTATAGAAGAGGAACCCTTCAAGGAATCCAAAGCTGATACTGTCTAGGGAACACACCACTTTGGCCACCTCTAATTATCCTTTGGCACAGTATCAAAGCCACGGGATAGTGTAGCATAGGGTAGATGGGGGTTGAGAGGTATGGAGAAGAGGATTAGACTAGAGACAGGGAATGTACAACGTGGTGCTATTGGGCAAGGTGGTGCACAGGTGGAGGTTGCGTAGTTGGGAAGCTTGGTGATGAGAGCACACAGTTTGGAGAAACTAGCAAGGAAGAGGGAGCCGAGGGGAGGTCCACAGTCAGGGAGGTGCATGACTAGGAGGGTTCTTCACAACATTACTCTAAGGGGAGGTTGTGCAGTGGGTGGAGCGCGTGGGTGGGCTTAAACTAAAACAAAGATGCCAGAAGGAGAAAACTTTGAATAACACTATGCAGGAGGCATCCCATTTTTTAGGCCTATGGCACAAGTGTAGATGATGTGAATTATTATGGCACGCTCGCAGCTACATGCTGCGATATTTTTCATGTGGAAGCATATGCTTCGAGTTATGGCAGAGTGTGATATCCATCCGGGAGCTCATTCAAATGATTGCAGCTGATAGGTACCACCTAAGGTGATTGCTAGAATTGTGTATCTTCTTGATGCCTTGCCTTCGTCACCTCATGCGAATTATTGCAGAGAGGTGTATCCACTTCAAGTGAAGGCCTGCGTTGTAGATATTCATCATATTGAATGTGGGAGGGATTATTTCCATACATGCGTCCAATGTCACTCGTATCCAGGGATATATAGTCCTTTTGGATGAGAATTTTGCATTATCTGTGTAAGGAATCATCCTCAATCTAGGAGAGGTTGGAGTAATGCATCACATTGTGGCTTTCCACACGCTTATTGGCTAGGAAATCTGCAATAGTGTTCGTTTTCCTGCACAAATGGTCAAAATTTATTTCCTTGTGATTTTGTATAAATTTTTCCAATATTTTGTGCCTGTTAGCGAGCCTCCAACTGGTGGATACCTTTCTGGAGGAAGAGCCATGGAGAATTTTTGTGGCAGCCTGAGTGGATTTGCTAGTCTCCCTCAATTTCCAGGGGAAAATGTCTAAACTTGATGGCTCTAGAGATGCCCTGGATGAGTCCCTCTAACTCCAAGGAGTTATTTATGTCATTTAACATCATGAGTTTTCTCTACTATATTTTTTCAATTAAGAATAATTTCTTTTATCAACTTTGTCAAACCTTCCTTCGAACCTTCCATGTTTGCTTTTAGATCATTCTTCATGTATTCCATGTTGTCTTTCATTTTTTCTTCCATGTCATCCATATTAGTGTCCACTACATTCTTAAAACCATCCATCTTAACTTCCACATCTTTCTTCAAACCACCCATCTTGGCTTCCACTCCTTTCTTCAAAACTTTCATTTTATTTTTTGTTGCTCTTTGCGAGAGAAAAATTTGTTCCACTTGCTCTTGTAATTTTGATATATAATGTTGCACTTTTTCCTCTTCATGAGTCATAGTAGAGCCTTCTGAGGGCTTATTAGGTGTTGAATTATTTTTAGGGTGAATATTATAGCCCAATACTGATATTTATGTGTCAATATTCCCTTGGAATCACTTCAAACTGATTTTACAAACAAGATCTATGAAATTTGAAAAACAATACACACCTTTTTCTTTATTTTGATGAGCTCAATATTAAAACTGATGTATATCTGTAATGTCAAATCCCCAAGATTTTATCATCAATCATTTAGTAACCCTTTGAATCTTCTTTCAAATGCCACAGGTCTAACATGATTTGGATTATTCAAGGGAAAGTTATGCCCAATCTCCCACAATGACCTAATTATGGACTCGTTCAGTAGAGAAAAGTTGTACTGAGTACCACGTGTCACGATTTCCTCCTTTGGTAGTGAAATTTATACATAGGAAATTACAGTCTGTGTACTTTAGGCCCATTATTAGATAATTCCAATCTAATGCTCAGAGAGAGAGTTATTACGATTTTCCCACAGTCATATGTTTGAGATGGAATTTGGGAGCCTGCAAACACCCTAACTTCCACAGACCATATTTCCAAAAATATTGCGAAAAATATTGGAAATATTTACATGAAGTTCGTTAGGATTTCTTCGCAAATGCCTTTTTTTTTTTTATCTTATGAAACTTCATAGAAAAAATATTATAGTGAAAATTCCACGATGACATGTTTGAAGTAGTGAAACCCTACAATCCAAAGCTCTGATACCAAATATTATGAATCCAACTCAAAAAATAGAAGAAAAGAGAGGTCAAGGCCTTAGAAATCAACCACTTCAAGGGGAAAACATCTTTCACATTACATAAATGAACAATTCGTGGATGAAACAAATGAAAAAACCTCCTTTCTATATATAAGAGTCCATGGGGTCACGATATAATCTTAGTTGACATAAAAATAATAATGTAAGGGCAGAGCAGTAACAATAGTGGATTGTATGGGGCACAATAATAACAGTATGGGGGTTACAGGGGTACAACAATAATAATAAGGGGGCTACACTAACAAAAATAAGGGGTTACGCTAGTAATATAGGCACCTAACATAAACAATATCTTTTGGACAAATCTTTCCAAAGGAAGATTGTATCTAATGAGGTATCTCGATTTACATAAAAAATATGACTATTAGAATGAATATGCTAGCTATATATGCATGCATCACATGAAATGAACTAGTATACCTACTAATTGTATATGAACAATGTATACGTACGGAAAAATTAATTAATGATAAAATAAATACCTAACTATCATGAATGTCATGAAGGTATCATGTCTAGAATTCTATGAAAAAATTTAATGAATATAAAAAACTAAAGTACTGATCTTGATGATGATGATGATTAACAGCCACTAAGACCAATGTGGTCTTTTGGACATAAAGAGAAGCTCTAATTGTCATTCCTTAAAATATTTTTTTTTTTGACCATGGGGAATGGAAAGAATCGTTCAAGGATTTCTATAATTAGGCTTGCTTAATATGTCGAGAAGATTGGAGGTGAGTCCGATGATAATAAATCGAGAGTGGATTTAGACAACGGTCGAGCAGTCTAAAACGAAGTGATTTTAATCTTACACCTTCTTAGTATCACAAATATGAGAAATTTTATGACCCCACGGAGTCTTGGGAGTAGACCACTGTCGAGTCACACTTCCAAGGTCATAAGAATTAGTTCTTATCCTAGAGATTTTAATTTTACTCTTAGTGTTTTTCAACATAGGGAGATAATTCTAGTTATCGAGGGTGGGATTGATCACGTCCTTATAGTATCTTATATTACTTTTTCCCTATAGATCATTATCATCCAACATATTTTCCTTAAAATTGGAGGTAATAGTATCTTTGATCATATTCTTCCCCACTGGTTGAGACACTACTGGGCATCCTTATGCCACTCGTGCTTGAGGCGCATGTAAGGTTTTTAACTAAAGTACAAAGGAATGTTTGGGAACCTCTTGGATTCCATGTTGTAAAGCTTCTTCTTATACATCATATATCTAAACATTTTCGTACCTTCAATGGGGGACATTCGACCTTCAATCAAGAGGATAGGATAGGGCGTATTTAGCTTGATCTTCAGGTTATAAGTTATGAATTACTTTTGGGTCATCTCAATCTTTCTCCATGATTCTTTGTATATACTGCAACCCAAGAATTTATATCCATATAAGATAACAAGGGTGATGAGAGTGTCATAAAGGAACCTTTTTTTACTCCAAATGTGAATATGAAGCCATTAATAAAATTATAAATTAACAAACCTAATTAGATAAATGCATTCGAAAATACTAATTAGTAAAATAATTTAAAAAATAAACTTTGGTTAATTAAATCCATTTAAAAACATTAATTAATAAAACGACTAATTTGGAACCAAATCAAATTAATCAAATATGGTTTGATGGTGTTAAATAAAAATACCAAAGGGTAATAGTTAATTTTGTTAGGTATATCTTAAAATCCAAGAGGAGGTCAAATTAATGGATGAATACGCATTAAAATAGAATGGCAGATGATTGCCTTGGATCCATAAAGATCCATACATCTCAATGTCAAGGGAACCAACTAAATGAATGGTTTTTTATGAGGCAATGTGGAGATTACGTATGCAAGAGGAAAACCTCTCTAATAAAAGGTAGGTGATAGGATGAAAACAAGAAGGTTATTTATTATTTTGTATATGGATGAAAGGAGAGGGAAGAAAACCAAAATTATAGAGAAGGAGGAGGAATAAAAGTTGAGGGTTGATCTTGAGCCTTAATTTTCAAATAAAAATTTAGAATTGTGAGCACCATTCTTGGATTTTTGGAAATAGGGGCTAAAAGAATTCGATCTCGAAATCTTGTGAGTCTTAGAACCACGGAGGATGATACTGGATAGGTAGGGATGAATCATTCGGTTTGGTAACAAGATAAGAGGATGCAGAGAAATGTCAGCCAATGATTGAAATTAGAGGAGAGAATGAGGTACGTACTTATATTTCATTTGATATATTTTACACGAAAGTTTGCTTCTCTCATTAAAATGAGAAATCTAAGCCATTCACACTTCGTACTTATTATTTGGAATCATACAAGAGATGTTTTGAATATTATTTGTTGGGGGATATATTATAACGATATTGATAGCTTTACGAAGCCTCTCTTGGAATTTATGGTTGTGAAACATTGGGCTATAGGATGTTGCAATTATGTTTTGGTGTTCAAAAGTAATTTCACTTCTTGAATCTTCAACATAATGTTGATGGTGGCCAATTGGAGCAATATGTTATTTGTTTCATGCAATCTATAAATCATTTCGAGATAGTAAATGGAAAACTAACCAAGTGATTGAATAAGTGACTAACTAAATGGTTGATCGAGTAGTTGATTATTCATTTGAGTAGAACCGAACAATCAATTGGTGTGTAGAATAGGGTAGAAATTGAGGAGGTTTATATGCACATTAACCAATCTATGAAAATTTTTGATATCAATTGATTTAATAAAAAGCCCTGTAATGTATGGAAATATATAACTTATTTTAACAATAAGTATGTTGATCTATACTCGATTATATTTAAGGGTCATAACACTACCATTAAGAACTATTTCTTTTTAAACATGACACCACTCTAACATAATTATTCCTATATTTATCTAGTTTAAAAAACATAATTTTGTCACACAGTCACGATCTCCTCTTATTACTTCTAGAGGGGCATTCAACATTCTAGTATGAGGGAGATGTGTAAACCCTTTCAATCTCAACCTTGAGTTGACACCTGGCTCTTTTGTAATAAAAATAAAATAATCTCTAAATAAAAAAGAATGTCTATTATAAGTAAAAAAATGAGTATACATGTTTTATTAGTTTAATGAAAAGTAGTAAAAAGGTTCAATAATCCGACTCTCATTGTGCTTACTCGTTTATTAGGTATCTTTTAGATATTACAACATAGTATGAAGGATATATGGTAGAAATTTCACATTCTCTCTCATCCATAATAAAATATTTAATACCACTTTTAAGAAACACGAAGTCATTAAAATTAAAAAAATCTTATATTTTCATTTTCAAATGTGAGAACACATAGATTTCTCATACTTTTTATAAAAAAAATTCAATATGGAACTTAAATAAATTATCTGAATATCCATACCAACTAATTTATTTCAATATCAACTTCATATGTATAAAACAAATATAGCTATATATATATATATATATATATATATGATGATGATGATGATGATGATGGTTAACGTCCACTGAGACCAAAATTTTGTCTATGAGACCTAAAGAAATGAATTATTTAGTTTGTTTTAAAATTTTCCTCCTATGCTCAAAGAGTTTTGAGAGAAGCGTCTTGAGATCACTATAATTTTTACATGTTAAAAGGCTAGAAAGGTCAGTATTGTAATAGAGATTATGAAACTGGGATCTAATGTGGGTGTACGTGAGGAACTCTAAGAGGAAGTGTTTTTCATCCTCAATGTCCATATTCTCACAGAGATGGTAGATCCTTTCCACCCATGGTGTTTTAGGAACTACCCAACGACCTGTTTCACTATGGAGCCCATGAGAGTTTGTTCTTATCTTGGCTATATTAATTTTTTTCTTTGAGCTAGTTAAAACTGAGAGATGCTTTTGATCTTCAAGAGTGGAGTTGATGACCTCCTTATAATATATTAATTTTATTTTAGCCTCTAAATCTTTCTCACACCCCATTTTCTCTTTAAACTTAGAAGTAACAATATTTTTAATTTTATTAATATTTTCAATGCAACATTTTTGTTGATATATTGCAGGAGCATTAAGGTAGAGCCAACAATGTGAAAAAATTGGTCACATGTTATGGCTTGGAAAGAGGGTGGCAGTCCTCACCATTTGAAGAATTTGTCTTTATTTGTTTTTAAAGTATTTTGTTTAAGTTTAATTTTGCCTAACTCAGCGAATGTAATTTTCATAATAAAAGAATGGTTAATTTAGGATAAGTTGAGAATTTAGTTGAATAATTTGTTTTAGAAATTGAACGATAGTTTCCCAACCATATGGGGATTTTGGAGAAGGATAAAATTAAACAAAATCCACCATTCCGGGGTTTTGCAATCTGTAGAGAGAAAGGAGAGATAAGGAAGCGGAAGTGAATGTAAAAACCAACCGTTAGAGGGCTTGGCTCTGTGTTTTCCATTTTCCATCTTATCAAAGTGTTTTTTGTTTTGATCAGGACCTATGTCTTTGAAACCACATTTCTCTTCCAAATAATGTTTAAGTGTTTTGGTTCTTAATCAGGCTCCTTGTTTCAAATTAATTCTTTCAATATTGATTGAAGTCGAGTGCTTGTATTAAAGACGTAAAACGAGAATAACAATCACATTGAAGGTGAAGAAAGGCCTTAATATTAAATTTTCCTTTGTTGAACGTGATATTGTGTTGAACGTAGGGTATATTAATCAGACTTGTAGGCATGATGAGGACTGTTGAATCGAACCAATCAATGGTGGAGGATCACATTGTAGGCGGAGAGATATCACACATCACCAAAGATAAGGATTATAGTACAATTCACAAGTTAATTAATTTAGTTTTGGATGTGAATTGGTATGGAGGAGAAATAGCGCAGGCCTTCGGATCTGTCTGAGATAGAGCAGGGGAAGTTGATAGCGGCGATCACAAATTGCAATTCGTGAGGTTTAATGTTAAGAGCCATCACAAGGGAAGTTAAAATGTTTGTGATGCGAAGTGTGGGAAGCCACATGTCGACGTGGTGCAACACCGTATCGTGAAAAATTTAAATTTTAGCACCTAAAATTTCAAGGTTAAGTCGAGGGGAATGCAAAGTGTGATTATCCGCTGATTGTTCAGAGATTATGGTGGGAACCTCCGGGAAGAATTTTGCAGGTTTGCCTTTCATTTGTTTTGTGCATTGGCTTGGGTATTTGTTTAAGTCTACGTGTATGATAAACACTCTGATGTTGATCGCGTAAGTATGTATGTATGTGTCTAACCCCCGTGGTTAATCTCTGCTACGAATAAAGGGGATCTTCATTAAGTCTTAAAGAACTCCCTTTCTACAGTGTTATTTTGACATATTGTAGCAGGTCTGCATCAAGTGTTATAGGATCATTTTTCTTCCTAAGTAACGATGGAAGTAGGAAGAAGAGGTTAGGGAAGAGTTGAAGCAGGGTCAAGAGGCCAAGGAAGAGCTACAATAGGAGCAGGAAATGAAGGGTTGCGCTAAGAGATTAGAGTAATGTTAGCATATTTGGAAGTAGTAGAAGAAGGAAGGCATAGGGGACTAGAAAATGGAGATGATAGTAAAGATGAGGAGCCAAAGGCACAACCAGATGAGCAAGAGAACAAGCCACCATAAATCAAATTACTGAGATCTATTTTGATGGCTAGCAGCAAGCCAAAACCAAAAGCTCTCCAATTATGATGGTATTTTATCCACGGAAGAACTAATGAACTAGATAAGTGAGTTGGATAAGTACTTTTAATATGATGAAATTACTGACGACAGAAAAATCAGGTTCGTTGTCAACAAGTTGAAATGACATGTCACACTGTGGTGGGATAGTATGCAGGAAGAGAGGAAAAGACTAAACAAACCTTTGATTAAGAGTTGGGACACGATGATTGCAAAGATGAAGAGAAATTTCTTGCCTGAATATTACCAAATTTTCCTTTACAAGAAAGTACAGAACCTGAGACAAAGGACAATGACGGTAAAGGAATACACAAAAGAGTTTTCTAAATTGAACTTGAGGGTTGGGTATGCTGAATATACCCCTCAGAAGAGAGCCAAATTTCTAAATGGTCTGCAGATGGAAATATTGGATGAGATTAGCATTATTTCCCCAGAAAATATAGAGAATGCATACCAATGTGCTTTTAAGGTGTAGGAAAATATTTCTAGGAAGCAGAATGAAATAAGAGGACATGGTTCCAGAAGAGGAAGAGAATAGTCCTACGGTAGAGGTAGAAGTTCCAATAGTAATGAAGAAGGCTACAGTTCGAAGAATTCACAATATACTAAGAAAGAAGGTAACACTACAGGTGGAAGGCCATACTAGTGAGGAAGAGGTAATGGTTGAGGTAGGGGAAATAACTACCACTGTTACGGGTGTCACAAATGGGGACAAAGTTCTTTTGAATGTCTTGAAAATGAACCAACTAGATAGAGGGGAGCATATGTTGCTCAACCTAATGAAGCAGAGGTAGCACCACAAGAAGTGGATAATGTGCCTGAGTTATGAGAAGCCTTGGTGTTGAAAAAGGTTTTACTAAAACTAGCCAAGGAGGTGGCTGACCTGACATACATGAAAGCATTGTTTTGGACTGTGTGTAAGTCACATGGAAAATGCTGAAAATTGATCATAGATAGTTGAAGCACTAAAACCTCGAAGCCACTGAGGTGGTGGATAAATTGGGTTGGAATAATTCAGAGCATCGGACTCCATATAAGGTTTCTTGGTTTCAGAAATGACACCAACTTCTGGTTGATGAGAAGTGCGAGGTAGACTTTCACATTGGTAAGTACAAAGGCAAGGAAAATTGTGATATTATGCCCATGGATGTGTGCCATATTCTACTGGGAAGACCATGGAAATATGATGGAAATTTTGTCCATGATGGTGATATTAATTGTTATATATTCGTGAAGGATGGGATAAAGCATATGCTAGTTCCCATGAAAGAAGAAGAGACTGCAAAAACTAGTCGTACAAAGATATTGTTGATAGGTGGGAAGTAGTTTCTGTAATAGATGGAGGAGAATGAAGTGAATTATGTAGTTGTGCAAAGGCCTAGAGTAGTATTAATGCATACATAAATTACTAATTTTCCTGTGGAAATACAGGACATGCTGCAAGATTTTAATGATATTGTGGTGGATGATCTACCAAATAAATTGACATCAAAGCAGAGCATTAGTCACCACATTGATTTTATTGTAGGAGCCAGTTTTCCAAATAAGGTTTCTTACCTGATGAGTCCAAAATACTATGAGGAGATCAAGAAACAAGTGCAGGAGTTGTTGGATAAAGGACTGGTTCAAGAGATTTTGAGTCGTTGTGTTGTTCCTACCATTTTAGCTCCAAAGAAAGGAGGTAAATGGTGGATGTAAATTCATTCTCGGGTGATAAACAAGATCGCTATCATGTACTTGTTTCCTTTACCTCAGATGGATGATATAATGGATTTTTTGAGTGGAGCAGCGTACTTTTCAAAGATAGATTTGAAGAGAAGTTATCACCAGATCAGGATTCGAGAAGGTGACGAATGAAAGACGACATTCAATACCAATGAAGGTTTGTACATGTGGTTGGTCATGCCTTTTGGATTGAGAAATGCACCCAACACATTCATGCCTTTGATGAATGAGATGTTGAATGAATTCATTGGTAATTTTGTGATTGTATATCTAGATGATATAGTTATTTCAGCAAGATGAAAGAAGAACATTTACAACATGTCAGGTATGTAATATAAAAATTGCAGTAGAATAAGTTGTTAAAGAATTTGAAAAAATGTTCTTCTTGGAAGAAAGAATTGATTTATCTAGGCTTTGTAATTTTTTAGAATGAATTGAAGATAGATCCAGAGAAGGTTGCAACCATAGTTAACTGGCCTTCTCCCAAGAATTTGTTTGAAGTTAGAAGTTTTCATGGATTGGCATGTTTCAACAGGAATTTTATTAAGAACTTCAGCAATATTTGTGCACCTATGTTGGATACCATTAAGAAGGAAAATAAACCTTTTCATTGGAAAAAATCTATTGAGAGGAGTTTTCATTTTTGGAAGAAGAAGATCATGGAAAAACCGATCCTAAAGTTGCCAGACTTCAACAAAATTTTCCAAGTTCGTTGTGATGCTAGTGGGACAACCATTGATGAAGTACTCAGCCAAGAAGACAAGCCAGTAGCATATTTCAGCGAGAAGTTAAATGAGAGCAGGGAGAATTATACTTCTTATAACGAATAATTTTATGCAGTTGTCCAAGTGTTGAAGCATTGGAGACATTATTTGCTGGCTAATGAGGTTTTTTTCTTTTTAGATAATTATGTGTTACAATATATTATGCAACAGCATAAGCTGAATCATAAACACGTGAAGTGGGTGGAGTACTTTCATAGTTTTACTTTTGTTTTGAAACACATCAGTGGTTAGGCCAACAAAGTGGAAGATGCGTTAAGCAGAAGGAGTCCGATCTTTCAAGAAAGTGCAGTACAAGTATTGGGATTTGAACATCTGAAATACTTGTATGAAGTGGATGCAGATTTAAGGAAGCTTATGAGGCTTGCCAAAACCCACAGTTGAGGGATAATAGTCCATGGTTGGATTATAACATACAGGAGGGATTTTTGTTCAAAGGAGGCAAATTGTGTATTTAGGAATTTTCTATGCAAGAGAACTTAATCCAGGAAAATCACGGTGGAGGTTTGGCTAGAAATTTCGGTATAGATAAGACCTTGGCTCAGCTAAGCCACTTTTAATATTGGACAAGAATGTGAAGGGATGTACATAGGTTCATAATTAGATGTAAAGTGTGTCAACATGCAAAGGGACATAGTCAGAATGAAGGGTTTTATACACCCTTACCAATTCCAAATAGACCATGGGACTCAGTTAGCTTGGACTTGTCTTGGGTCTACCAAAGACATAGAGGGGATTCGATTCCATCATGGTGGTGGTGGATCATTTCACCAAGGTGACACATTTCATTCCATGCAGAAAGACAAGTGATGCCACACATGTAGCACATTTGTTCTTTAAAAATATAGTCAGATTACTGGCTTGCTAAAGTCCATCATCTCAGAGAGGGATGTAAAGTTCACATGCCATTTCTGGCAAACATTATGGAAGAAGTTGGACACCAATATAAATTTTATTTCCTCTTACCATCCATATAAAGATGGGAAAACTGAAGTTGTGAACAAGAGTCTAGGAAATCTGCTGAGGAATCTAGTTGGTGTAAATTCCAAACAGTCGGATTGTGTGCTTGCAAAATCAAAATCTTCTTACAATGACTCACCCAACATAAGCACGGGAATAATTCCTTTCAAAATCCTATATGGAATGAACCCACATGGAGTATTTGAGTTGTGGAATTTGGGTCAATTAGAACGCAGGAGTTCTGATGGTGAATATTTCACAAAAGTAGTCGGCGAACTACATGAACAGGTTAAATTGAAGCTACAAGACAACAGCCAAAAGTATAAAAAATGAGAAAATTTAAAAAGGAAAGAGGTACAATTCGAAGTAGGAGATTTGGTGCTAGCACATTTACACAAAGAGAGGTTTCCTAAAGGCGAATACAATAAATTAAATATGAAAAATATCGAGCCTTGTAGAACTCTTTGAAATTTTTCTGCAAATTCTTACGAGTTTCAGTTACCTTCAGGTGTAGGAATCTCGCCCATATTTAATGTGGCAGATTTGTACCCCTACAATGTTGTTGATGAAGAAGAAAGTTTAGAGAGATGAACACGAGACACCCAGGATGAAGAGAAAGCATGGATTGAACAAATTCCTCTAGCACAACCTTTGGAGATTAAATATATTTTGGACACACAGGTGACCAAGAAGACACGAAACAAAGAATATTTGAAGTATCTGGTCAAATTGGAGGACCATCCTTTGGAGGACTATTCTTGGTTGTATGTTGCCCAGATTAAAGGTGTAGGGTATTCTATTGAAGAGCTCATGGAAAGGAGCGAAGAATTTAATCAACCCCGAGAGCTTGATGCAGGAGCATTAAGGTAGAGCTAGCAATGTAACAAAGTTGGTCACATGTTCTTTCTTGGAAAGAGGGCTAGCAGTCCTAAAAATTTGAAGGCTTCTCCTTTCTTTGTTTGTAAATTATTTTATTTAAGTTTAATTTTGGCTAAATCAACCAATGTAATTTTCATAATAAGAGAATGGTTAATTTAGGATAATTTGAGAATTTAGTTGAATAAGTTGAATAAAATTTTTTGGAACTGAATGACACCATATGGGGATTTTGGAGAAGCATAAAATCAAACCAAATCCACCATTGCGAGGTTCCGATATCCGTAGAGAGAAAGGAGAGATAAAGAAGCGGAAGTGAATGTAAAAACCATCCATTAGAGGGCTTGGCTCTGTGTTCTCCATTTACTAGTTTATCTAAGTGGTTTGTGTTTTGATTGAGATCTCTATCTTTGAAACCAAATTTCTCTTCCAAATAATTTTTAAGGGTTTTGGTGCTTAATCAAGCTCCCTGTTCTAAATTAACTCTTCGAAACTTGATTGAAGTTGAATGCTTTTATTAAATATGTACAACAACAATAAAAATTGGATTGCAGGCGCAGAAATGCCTTGAACTTAAATTTTCCTTTGTTGAATATAATATTGTGTTGACTGCAAAGTATATTAAGCGGACTTGCAGGTGTGACGAGGAACGTTGGATCCAACTGATCAACGGTGGAGGATCACATCGCAGGAAAAGAGATAGCACACATTGCCAAAGATAAGGCTTATAGTCTAGTTCGCAAGTTAAAGAATTTAGTTTGTGATGCGAATAGGTATGAAGGATAAATAGCATAGGGCATCGGATCTGTCTGAGATCGAATGGTGGAAGGTTATTGCGGCGATCAAAAATTGCAATTCTTGAGGTTTAATTTTCATAGCCATCGCAAGGGAAGTTAAAAATTTTGCGATGCGAAGTGCGGAAGCCACATGTCGACGCAGTAAAACATCGCATCGCAAAGAATTCAAATTTTAGCACCTAATGTCTCAAGGTTAATAAGTCATGGGGAATGCGATGTGTGACTATCCGTTGATTGGTTAGAGATTACGGTGGGACACTCCGGGAGGAATTCCATGGGTTTTCCATTCGTTTATTTTGTGTGTTGGTTTGGGTAATTTTTTAAGTCTATGTATATGATAAACACCCTGATGTTGATTGCATATGTATGTATATATGTGTCTAACCCCCAAGGTTAATCTCTATTAAAAATAAAGGGGATCTTCATTAAGTATTAAATAACTCCCTTTTTACAGTGCTATTCTCACATATTGTAGCAGGTCTGCATCACGATCTCCCAATAGTTTAACCAGGCCTTGGTATCTTTATACCAACCTCGTTTAAGCCTTAGGTGGTTTTTGGATGGAATTTAAAGAAAGATTAGGAAGTCTAAGGTCTCCAATGCTATTTATTTTGTGCATGTACAACAGAACCCTAGTGATAGCAAGGCTATCGATAGGGGAGAGACCCACTTCTATAAGGAGAATACTAAATAGGATAGGTTGTATTGATTTTAATTTTGAGGTTATACATTATAAAAGGATTCTGGATTTGCTCAATGTTTCTCCAAGATTCTCTAGAGATGTTGCAACCCCAAACCTCACATCCATACAAGATAACATGAGTGACTAAAGTTTCAAAGAGGAGATTCTTGTTATCGCACATCACAAGTTCTATTGCTTTACAATTATTTTCAAGACCAAAACAAGCTTTCCACCCTCCATTAATCCTTTTCTCAATGTTAAATTTCCAGTTGAGCTTGTGATGAATATCAATTCCTAGGTACTTGTAAGAATATACTTCCTCTAAGTTTCTATTGTCATACACAAAATTAGAATAAGTATCCTTCTTGGATTTGATAATCATAGCTTTTTTTGTGAGTGTTAACAACCATACCCATGGTAGAGTAGAAATCGTTAATAACTATTAGTTGCTTATCAAGATCAGATACTAGCCTTGCCAAAAGAAAAATATCGTCGGCATAGAGAAGAAGGATGATGACTATTCTGCTAAGATTGTGCCATTAAAACATGCTTCCTCTAAAAAACCTTCTAGCTGTTTTAAGTAAATACCAAATAAGGTAGGGGAGAGGGGGTAGCCTTGTTTAACTCTAATATTACACTTAATATCTTTCGACCATCCCTCATTTCTCTTAAAGTTGGCAATTACATTCTCGTATAACCTTATAGTGACATCTCTCAACTCGAAAGGAACATTTAGCTCTTCTAGTCTATTCCATAGGTTATCTCTGGGTACCATATCAAAATCCTTTCTATAGAGCACTAATCAACAAAAGAGATTGGATTTATTATTACGACATTCCTCCACAATGATCCTAAGCATAACAAGGTGGTATATTGTTGAGTGCTACCTTCTAAAACCCACTTGGCCTGTATTCCCACTTACCTTCACTTTCAAGCCATATGCTCATCCTATTTTTCAAATAATACCATATAACTTGGCTAAAAGGGGGCTAATCATACTTGTCTGATAATTAGAGGGGATATTTGTATCCCCACTTTTAAAAATAGGAATAATGAGGCTCTGAGTCTATGCTTTAGGGAACCCTTTCTTGAAAGGTTGATTGAAAATCTTGTGGATATGAGGGATGAGGAAAGGACCTCCAATTTTTAATATTTATTCCTCGCAACCTTCAATGTCCTTAGATTTTCCATTTTCCAGGTGCTTAACTCTAAAATATACATCTTCTAATGAGCAAACTTCTTCTGTTGTGAGTAGGGTTTCAAACTTATCTACGACATTTGGAGATTCATAAAGCTTTTTAATATAGGAATTCCAGTCGTGTAAAGAAATTATGTTATTATCTTTAGTTTTTCTAGTTAGAATCCACCTTCAGAATTTCTTAGGAGCTAACCTTAGTGACGTGTAAGAGTTTTTCTTGTCTTTTATGAATATACTACATTTTTTCCCTTTTAATTAGGGCTTTTTATATTTTTATCTGGCCAATTTTAAGAGACTCATCAACAACTTCCTTAATTGCTCTCCTCGCAATTTTATAATCCTTATCATACCAAGAGTTGGTTTTGATATTTCCTTTATTACTTGAAACTTCAAATGAAAAATTTTTAATAGAATATGAGAGGGTTGTAGTAAAATTATGATAGAGGTCTTCTATGTTGTCTATACTTGGTAAATAAAGAAAATTATTTTTTAATTCATTTAGAAAAAAAATCATTTTTATTTCTATGAAATATTAAGTTTTTTTGGCTATATGGATTATCTTCTATGGGATTTTTATGCATGAAAAAATTGAGAGATACAATTAAAGGTCTAGGATCTAAGTCAGGCTCGTGGTCGTTTCAGTTGTAAAAATTTATTGTTTTGTTGTATAAAGGGATATCAGAAATAACATAGTCTACAACACTTGGATATCAAGATATTTCAATTTTTATAAAGAATAAATTGTTTAAAGTTAAAGGTTCAATTATTTCCTACAACAATAATATGAAATATCTTATATTAATTTTAAATAGATATTAAAAAATTAAATGTTATATATATATATATATATATATATTCAAATATGAGCAGAATTAAATTTCTTATATTTTTATAAAATATTTTAATATAAAACTGAAACAAATAATTTGAACATCCAAAACAGCTCATTTATTTCAATATCAACTTCATATTTATGTACATAAAAAATAAAGTTATGTTTCTTATTAAAATGAAGAAAATTTGTAATTCATTTAATTTTTAATATAAAATTAATGTGTACTATAACTTATAGAGGAAATAGATTTTTCACTTGAATATGGTGATACAACTTCAACAAAGAACACCATTTTTTGTTGCTTACAATGTATTTTTGAGTCAATAAATGCATTCAACGTCATGAAAAAATCATAGTGCACAGTATTTCTACATATTAAAAAAAACAGAGGTGAAAAAGTCATTTCTTCTATAAGTTAAACTATGTCTAAAATTAATATGTGAAATTGAAAATTAATAATACTAATAAAATACTTAATATAAGTTTCAAATAAAATATTTTAATACAAAATTAAATAATATTGATATTTATTTAAAAATATATTAATTAAAAAATATTTTAATGTCAACTGTATAATTCATAAAAAAAAAAAATTATTAATACACATATGGAATGAATGATTTAAATCTCAAATATATATTATTTATCTCTACATATTATTTAAAGTTATTGAAACAATATATCTTATTTATTATTAGAGAAAATATGTACCTATTATATAAAGCAATTGAAACAAAATAAGTATTTTAATTATCCTTATTCAAATATTATTGTTACAAAAATTTAATTATTCTTTCCAATATAGTTTTAGGTCAATTTTATTGTTTTAATGGGTATATTATACTATTCGATACTTTTCTTATTGTTAAAACAATTTAATTATTCTTTCCATTATTTTTTTAGTTCAATTTTATCGTTTTAATATGTATATTCCACTTTTCATTATTATTCTTGTCGTTATTGAACATTATGTCAATCTATTTTAATATTGTTAGCCAATTGCAAAGTGACTAACATGAATTTGCTTGCGTGGAAAACTTATAAAGAATGTTGTCATCTATTATGGATTTTCTTGAATAAGATATTATGGAAATCCTAGAAGTGTGAGGCTCAATAGATCATCTTTAGGAATGGTAGCACCAACACTTCAAGCTCATCTCGACATTGAGTGAACTTCATCAAGTAGTTTTGTATTGTCTCTCCCTCCTGCATCTTGATGTTTTTTAGCTTGTCCTCTAGCGCAAGCTTGCTGTGGTAAATATTGTTCTGAAACTAATATGTTAAGGCCTTCAACATAGCATATGGAGTTTCCTTTTTATGGAGGTTTGATACAATATGATATCGAACACCTTCTAACATAATCCTTCTTGCCTTCGCTACATTCTTCTTCCATGCATTAATTTTTTGAGCATTTTTTGGTGCAAGCCTTGAAATATCACTGTCCATAAATTCCTTCGGTCTCTTGTGCTTGAGCACAACCTCCATCCTGTCCTTCCAATCTATGTAATTCGAACTACCCTCAAGGGAATAATCAAGTCTCAATCCATAGAAAGACATCTTGAAATGTTGTTGGTCTTGAATAATAAATCTGTTAATTTGATTCACCTGTTTAAAAAAAACTCATATTCCTCTCTTCTATAGTGATTCTTGCACTAATACCATGTATAAAGTCCACATAGATTCAACTCATCTCATAATATACTAAAAAAATACTTAAATCTATTCTACAAATTGCAGAAACCAATTAAGATCACACAATCACATGAACAAGAAAGAGAAAAAATTTCAATCATGCAACACAAATATGTATATAGGAAAAGCCTCGAATAAAAAACCTGCTATTTGTATATTTCATTAAGTCATGAATATGAAACAATACAATTCGTCTCTCAGGATTGATAGCTATGTGCACTATATCTCACTCTCTGACTCTCATCCAAGAAATATGGTCCAATACTTAACCTGTTTCTTTCTTCTCGATGCTCAACCTTTCTTACACATTCGTAAGTGACATTGAGCCCTTAATAATCATGAAATTCCCAAGAATTGATTGTGCAATACATACAAGGCATTTTGTTGACCTCATGCATCACTCACACAATTTTCTAATTATACAACTCATAGTATACTTCCCTTTAACTCCAATATCAAGTAGGCTTTCCTTAGAACTGACGTTTAACATATATTTATTTTGAATTATGAGTTATATCATTGATCAATGTATGTGAATTAAATTAGATTTAATTCACTAGACCTCTCACTATCTCACGCATGTGTTAGAACTAGTTAAACTGATTTTAACTAAAATAATTAAGTTAAACAATTACAACTCAAAATAAACTACAACTCGACCCCCTAAAAATTAGAGTGAATTCTACATGCCTCTATTTTGACCCTCAAGTCAAATTGAATGAACCAACTACGTCTTCTCAACTTATTTAATTCGTACAAACTTTCATGTGATGTGGAATTACAATCCCCTTGTAATTTAGTTAAGAGAAAATTTAATTAAAATCCCTTTTCATGCCATTTTCAATATTTCTTGTTGTAATTTTCAAGAGTGGGTGATAGAAGACTTATATTTCTTATATTTTTATAAAATATTGCAATAAAACTTGAATAAATAAATTTAATGTCCAAACCAATTAATTTATTTCAATATCAACTTCATATTAGAAAAATAAAGTTATATTTCTTATTAGAATAAAAATTGTTAATTTTAATATAAATTTAAGGTGTACTCTAATTTACAGAGGAAAAATACTTTTCACGAGAGTATGGTTATACTTCAACAAAGAACATGATTTATCATTACTTAAAATGTGTTTTTCAATGAATAAATGTATTCAACATCATGAAAATTTTATAAGACACACTAATTCTACAGATTAAACAACTTAAAATCACATTTTTTTAAATATATGTGAGATTTTGGCTCAAATTAATAAAATAATTAAGTAAAGGTCATTTCCTCTATAAGTTAAACTATTTATAAAATTAATATATAAAATTGAAAATTAATAATACTATTAAAAATATTTAATATAAGTTTTAAATAAAATATTTTAATATAAAATTAAGTAATATATATACCCATTTAAAAATATATTAATAAAAAAATTATTTTAATGTAAATTATATAGTTTATAAAAAAATACTTTAATACACATTGAATAAATGATTTCAATCTCATTCATATATATATATATATATATATATATATATATATATATATATATATATATATATATATATATATATATATATATATATATATATATATATATATATATATATATATATATATTATATAAAAATAATTAAAATCGTATATCTTATTTATTTTTAGAGGAAATATGTACCTATTCTAGTATATAATGAACAAATTATTATTTTAATTATCCCTTATTACAGTTATATTATGTAGAACACTTATCGTCGTAGGTATATTCTACTTTTAGTTATTATTCTACTTCGGCTTTATTGGACTTTACCTCAATCTATTTTAATATGACTAGCCAATTACAAAGCGCTCGCACAAACTTTCTTGCATGGAAAACAGATCAAGAATGCTGTCAACTATTATGGATTTTATTAGATACAATAGCACCTTGGCTCTCGGGTCAATGGAAATTTAAAGTTGCAAGAGGCTCGCCGAAAATTTCAGCAGAGAATTTCTTTCTCTAACAAATTTGCATAGGTAATTGGTTGGCTCCATCCACTAAAGGAATTGCAATAGAACATGCACTAGGCAGTGTGAAAGACAACACAATAGAGAATTCCAAAGAGACAAAGAAAGCCACAAATAAAGACACCGTAGTGGAGAAGGCCATAAATAAGGACACAGGAAAATAGACAATGAACAATGGCGAAGGGACCGAAGATACAAAGTAAGAGTAGGGAAACCAGGACCATTTTACTAATAAAGAAGCAGTTGATTCACCATTTATTGTTAAGAGATGGGTACCAAAAATTTCATGGGTGCACAAAATGCACAAGGTCGACTGATCAACGGGTGTGGAACCAATGAATGTCACTGAGGGGGATATTGATGAGATTGGTGATAAGGTACGAAATAGAACCAAAGATACATTGAGTAGGATTGAGGATGAATATGAATAATTACTTACAAAGGTGCAATAGGGAATGTTGTAACTTAAGGTGCTTGGGTAGACCGCATGATCACATGAACAACTAGCCACAACAAGCGATTTTGCACATGTGAGACAACATGCACAGCCAAAGCGCTAATTAGTAATAACTCCTGATGTTATATTTTTTCAGGTACTTAGAGGAGCACTGCAGTTTAAAGTTGTAGAATATAGAGGGTGAGGAAAGAAATGGGACAACATTAACTTGAATATTGTTACACTGCCCATTCAGACACTACATGACTTCCACCAGGGTGTCACAAATGAGTTGAAGGTGCAAGAACAATGGTCCTTACAGAAAACTGAAGACAAGAAAAAAGACAACATAAACATAATGTTGGAAATGGATCATATCATCAAGGAGAGGGACAAGGAGTAACGAAAACACATACAACTCAAGGATGTCATAGGATAGACATGGAACGAGGTCCCAGACATCCAGGTCCATGTAGAAGAAGCCCCAAAAACTAAGGTCTTGAAGGTCACCCTTGTAATTAAGGAGAACAAGAATAACATGGAAAAATCAAGTTTGAGTATCAGATACAAATTATAGATAGGAGGAAACATGTCTTAAGATCACCTTGAAAGGAATTTCTAGCACAGTCAAGGCTTGTGGAAATTTTTTAGACGACAACATGGAAATTTGGGCCTCATTGCAGGAGGATCCTAACATTAAAAATATTGAATAAAAAGAATCATAGAGGGAGAAGCATTTGGACGAGCTTAAGACCACTGCGAGGACTTTAACACCCATGTACTAGCTTGCTTGGATTATAGAAGGGAAATCTCTAGAGACCCAGATCAAGGACCTGCACAGAAAAGAGCACTTGATTACAGCAAGGACACAAGCATGGGAGGATGAAGTCATTCAAATAACTCAGACGGATGATGTGAAGCTAAAATATATGCACAAGAAGCAGAAGGACATGCTTGAGAAGACTGTTAGGCCAACATCAGAAAAAATGCTACAGGAAGTGTGCCAAGAAGAGAATTTGTTTGCAGAAACAATTCAACCTTTGAGTACATTCGACACCAACATCACATAGAAGGTTCAGGGTACACCAGCTGAGTGAATCATAATGATTCACAAGTGAGTGTTGGGGGCCTCTTGGGCATGGCCCAGCTTGGCCCATTTTTTGTCAAAAGATTGTGCAACACACTGAGCAGAGTGCATGGTCCGGTAAGGATAAATCAACCGGGTGGATTTTAGGGGTTTGGGGTGTATCAAATCCCCTCTTTTTGTAAAGGGATCAGGTTTATTTTGTTAGTTTTGACTCCTCCCATGGTATGTAGACCATGGTTTTTGTAAGATGTAAAGGCTATAAAGTAATATCATATTGAGTCAAAGTAATAATTTTTAACTCATGGTAGAATCAAAGTTAAAATTGACTTATATTTTTGTGTTTTGGGGATAAGTGAAGGCTTCAAAACTCTATGTGTGGAGTCCTTGAAGTGTGAGCATCTGTTTGCAGAGACCACTAGCAAATTTGGGCACAGGTCATAGATGTATAGTACTGAATAAGACTTATCATTAATATAGGAAAGGAATTTTGAAGATAATTTGTGTATATCTAAGTACTTTGCTTATTATTTGCACTTAAAGTTGTTTTTATGCATTGCAATGTATGCTATGTTGTTTATAAGAGCTATATTGTGTTGAATATTGCATAAGAACAATAAAGTTGCACTGCACAATAGCATTAACGATGAATATGCAATATATTGTGAAAGTATATAAATTCCTCCGTGCAATCCAAAAAAGCATAAGTGGGAAGCTTAGCAGTGGATCCAGGTCATATTATCCCTCTTTACGAAAAAACCTAGTTCTAACATCCCCCAATATTGCCTCAGGTGAGACTACAATCTGCGCTGCATGTAATTATCAAAATGGATGGTAATAAAGGGTTTTGTTGGTTGCACAAAAACTCTAAGCCTGGGTCGATACCCCTTTGAGCCAATATGGGAATACTCTTGCCTTACAAAGGCACAATGTCATTTTGGTCGTGGTGGATAAGATAATGAAAATTTCTCACTTTATTCTCGTAAAAGATACTTATGATGTTGTTAATGTAGCTCTGGTATTTATAAATGAAAATATTAGGTTCAGCGGAGTTCATAAGAAGATCATATCAGATAGGGATTCAAAATTCACTTTAAGGTTCTAGACTTGCATGTAGTTTTCTTTAGGAAACCAACTAAATTTAAGTATTGCTTACCACCCTGAGACGTTTGGACAGATAGAAAAGGTGAAAAAAATAATGGAAGACATGCTAAGGATGTATGTTAAGGACCAAAAAACACCCTCAGAAAATAATTTTCCCTTGGTTTACTTTGCATACAATAGAAATTACCATATTTCAACAAAAATGCCTTCATTTGAAGCATTCCATGGGAGACCTTGCAGAGAACTACTAAGTTGGTTCAAATTACAGGTTCAAGTGATAGTGGGACCATAAGTATTTCAAAATATGGAACAAAAGGTAAAATAAATTAGGAAATAATTAAAATGAGCTAAAGATAGACATAAAATCTATGTTGATGCTCACGGGTTGGATAAGAATTATCTAGGAGATTAGTTTTTTTATCTATGTCATACCAAACAAACCATCCAATTTGGAAAGAGAGAAAAAAAATCATCCCTGTTTATTGAGCCATTTAAAATTCTAGAAAGAATTAGTCTCGACACCTACAATCTTGCACAATCACCCCGCTTGCGTAAAATTCATAATTTTTTTCATGTATACTTAGTAAGACAATACATAACTAACTAATTACATAACCTCAAATGGAAGGAACAACGAGTATTGGACGAGTGAGCGATTTCATTTGAACCATTACATATACTAAAATGTAGGGTTTGACAACTTAGGATCCCCCTAGTGGACCAATTTATAATCTTGTGGGAAAAGTATAGTCCTAGGTCTATTACGAGGGAAGATACATGCACGATATACTGAATGTATCCCAGCCTATTTTGATTTTGAAGCACTTAAAACCTTATTTTGTATATCCTTACTCTATTTGGCCTCATACATATGACTATCATTTTGAACTTATCTATAACTATGAAGAGTTACACATCATAATGTTGTTTCAAATGATTATTTTTTGGGATGTATCGTTAATTAAAATACATTATTGTTACATGGATACCAATGTGAATTATGTTATGAATGAAATGTCTACATAGTATGTTTTACTTATCAGCATGCGTGATTATGATGGTTTTTAAGCTTTTGTGGCTACCAATTGAAGAATAATGATCTGGATTATCCACAATGTTACAAGAAATTTGTCGATGTTTCAAATCTCAACAGGGATCCTTCTTCATGACAAATTTTTGAATGAATGCTTGAAAGAGGTATCAAATTAGGGATAAATAGCAATATGTTTTTCTTTTTAATAAAAAAGTAGACCAAAAGCTAGAATTATAACTAGTTTTATTTTTATTAATAAATTATTTGAAGAAACTATTAATAATTTAAATAATAATGTTAATTATAATTATTATTAATGATAATTAACAATAGTAATTTTATTAATTAGTATTATTAATTATAATTATTAACTATAATAATTATTAATAATAATTCTATTATAAAAATTATTTAAATATTTTTTTGTTAAATTGACTAACTAATATTTTTTAATTAATAGTAATTAATAAATTTAAAATAACTTTTAAATTAATTATTATTGATAATGATAATAATAAATATTACTATTATTATTTAATTAATATTTTTAAATATTACCAATAATTAATAATAATAATAATTAACAATAGTAATAACCGAGTTAATTTTCATTAATTTGTTAAATCAATTATTATTTTTATTAATATTATGTTAAAAACCACATATTTCTTATTATTGACGTTATGGATATAGTTATAGTGACCACACTTGACTACTTAATGTGAAAGATAACTATTGGTGTATTGGATAGACATAGCCAAATATATTATATGAAATCAAAGATTACTATCATAGATATCAAAGAATATGAATTTTGGAAAATAATTATTAGAAAAAATTTTGGCTTTAAATATATTGATGTATATGTTATAATGTGCAGGAAAAATGTTCATACTCTGGATGATATCATTATTGAACTCACCACGTGATGAAAAAAATCCAAGAGCACTTGAGGCTCAATAAAATTCCATGATAGGGTGTTGACCATGGTCCTCTTAGGAGGGGTAGAGGCATTTCCCATTGTTTATACTCCAAAACCTGGAGTTATGGGAGTACTGTATAAGACACACACCCCTACAAATGTGATGGCGTCTACTACTCCAGAGCTAGGTCAATGTAGTTGACGATCCCACCATTGGGGGTTTATGGATGGTTAGGTCAGTATAGCTCATGCCATTGCATATTCCTGTAGAGGATGGATAGGATGGGAGAAGGAGAGATTCGTAAGGATAACATGATTCTATTATAGTTTGATAAGCCTACTAGGGAATGGTATGACTACTAATGTGTAACCAATGAATGTTTGAAATACAAATTTTAATTGTTGTCACATTATAGACAAGAATTCGATCATGGAACACAATCCATACATGACTATATTAACCAATAAATTAATTATTGATATAATAAATAAACCATATATTTGGGATGAATCATTATAAATGAGGATTGTATCTAATGAGGTATCTCGAATTATAGAATAAATATGACTATTAGAATGCATATGGTAGCTACATATGCATGCATCGCACGGAATGAACTATTATACCTACTAACTATATATGAAGAGTGTCTATGTATAGAAAAACAATTTAATAATAAATTAAATACCTAACTATCATGAATGTCATGAAGGTATTACGTCTATAATTCTATGATAAAATTTAATGAATATACTAAATTAAAGTAATGACGATGATGATGGTGATGATTAATGTCCACTAAGACTAATGTGGTCTATTGGACCTCAGGAGAAGGTATAATTGTCATTCCTCAAAAATATTGTTTTTGTGATCAAGGAGAACAAAAAGAAGCATTCCACGATCACTATAGTTGGGCTCGCTTAATAATTCAAGAAGATTGGCAGTGTTTCTAATGATAGGGAATTGAGAGCGGATGTGGGAAAGATTTAGGTAGTCTAAAAGGACGTGATTTTCATCTTCCACCTTCTTAGTGTCAAAAATATGACAAATTTTATCAACCCATGGAATCTTGGGAGTAGACCACCGCCTAATCTCACTTCGAAGGTCATGAGAATTACTTCTTATCCTAGTGATTTTCATTTTCTTATTAGTGTTTTTCAACATAGGGAGATCATTTTTATTATCGAGGGTGGGGTTTATCACCTCCTTATTGTATTTTATCCTCCTTTCAACCTCCAGCTCTTTATCATCCCAAATATTTTCCTTAAAATTGGAGATAACAGTATCTTTGATACTATTATTTCCTCCCATGATGATCTCCTCCTTAATCCACCAATGGTTGAGACAATATTGGGCATTCTTATGCCACCTGTGCTTCAGGCGCAGGTAGGGGTTTTGACTGAAATTCGAAGAAATTTTTGGGAGCCTTTAGGATCCCATGCTCTAAAGCTTCTTCTTATAAATCAGATATCTAAATATAGTCGTACATCCAATGGGGGGAAAACAACATTCAATCCAGAGGATAGGATAGGGAGTATTTCGCTTCATCTTGAGGTTATAGGTTTTGAATTTCTTTTTAGGTCGTCTCAATATTTCTCCATGATTCTTTGGATATACTATAACCGAAGACTTAAAATTTGTATAAGACAACAAGGGTGATGAGAATATCATAGAGGAACCTTTTTTTACTCTAAATGTAAATATCAACCCATTAATTCATAAACACATTAATAAAATTAATAATTAAAAAAACTAATTCAACAAACTCATCAAAAAATACTAATTAATAAAATCATTATAAAAATAAACTTGGGTTAATTAAAAGCATTAAAAATACTAATTAATAAAACGACTAATTTCTAACAAAATCAAATTAATAAAATATGATTTTATGTTGTTAAATAAACTTCCCAATGGGTAAGAGTTAATGGTGTTAATATATATTAAAATTAGAGACGCGGAAAAATTAATGGATGCATGTAAATTAAAATAGAAGGGCAGATGATCGCCTCAGATCCATAAATATCCATACGTCACGATGTCAAGGGAACCAACTAAATGAATGGATTTTTATGACGCAATTAGGAGATTATGTATGCAATAGGGAAACCTCTCAAATAAAAGTGAGGTGATAAGATGAAGACTATGGGGTTACTTTATATTTTCTTTATGGATGAAAGGAGAGGAAAGAAAACCAAGGTTATAGAGAAGGGAGAGGAATAAAAATTGAGGGATGATCTTGAGCCTCAATTTTCAAATGAAAATTTGGAATCTTTTGCACTATTCTTGGAGTTTTGGACATGGGGCCTAGAAGAACTCGATCTTGAAGTCTTGTGAGTCTGGGAACGAGACAGGATGATCTGGGATATGTAGGGAGGGAACATTTGGTTTGGTAATGAAATAAGAGGATGCAGAGAAATGTCAACCAATGATTGACATTAGATGAGAGAACGAGGTATTTACTTATATTTAATTTGATCGAGTTTACACCAAATGTTCCCTATCTGATTAAAATAAAAAATCTAGGCCCTTCAAGCTTCGTACTTATCATTTGGAATAATACAAAACATTTTTTGAATATTATTTGTTGGGGGATATATGATCACGATATTGATAGCTTAACGAAGCCTCTCCTGGAATTTATGGTTATGAAACTTTGGGCTATAAGATATTGCAATTATGTTGGGGTGTGCAAAAGTAATTTCACTTCCTCAATATTCAAAATAATGTTGATGGAGGGAAATTGGAAAAATATGTTACGTATTTTCATAACACCTATAAATAATTTTGAGATAGTAAATGGAAAACTAACACAATGATTGAATAAGTGACTAACTAAATGGTTTATGAAGAATTTGATTATTCATCTCACTAGAACCGAAAAATAAATTGGTGTGTAGAAAAAGGTAGAAATTAAGGAGCTTTATATGCACATTAAGCAATATATGTAATTTTTCCATATCAATTGTTTAATAACAAGTTGTGTAATATATGGAAATATCTACCTTCTTTAAACAATAAGTATATATATCTATACTCAATTATAATTAAGGGCCATAACAATACCATTAAGAACTATGTGTTTTGTTCGGAAAAATAATGAGAGGGGGGGGGAGTGAATAAGTATTTATAACTCAAAATAAATGTTAATTTTTCTTTACTGATTTCTATATGTGACTTTAATGAATCCAACTAGCGTATACACATGACTATATTTAATGAAACTTGCATATGTCCAGAGATCTTATTATGCAGATAAATTTTTACTTAGATGAGTTCATCATTTATTCATAAGATATTTAGTAAGTAGTAAGCATTTAGTAAGAACAAAATAAATCATCACACATAAGAAACAAACATGAACACCGGGATTTAAGGTGGAAACCCAAGTTGGGAGAAAATAACCGCTGCTGTGGTCTTTGTCTTCAATATTTGTTATAAAGAAAACTACTTAGAATCTTGTACTGGTGTTGACTCATACCAACACACAGGCACCCACTTGTATAAGGATGAAACGTTCTCTTATTATCCAAATTCTATTGGAAGGGAGCTCCGTTCCCCTGATATCATTTACCAGCTACAACTGGAAGGGAGATACGCCCCCTAGTCTCGTTTACTAGTCACTTCTAGAAGGGAGTTACTACCACATTATCTGGTTTACCAGCAACCACTGGAAGGGAGATACGACCCCCTCAGTTAAGTCTCCAACCCACAACACCACCATGGACCATGTTTCATCAATTTTCACATTGGATCCAAAAACTTCAACACAACACAACTTGTAGGCCTATTTTCATTACATAATCCATATTAAACCCTCCAACATTAGATAAGCCAGATATCAAGACAAAGACTGATTTATGTACCCAAAATATTCATTCAATTCCTGAATACAACCACTGAACCCAAAAATCACCAACCATTAAAGAAAACAACCACTTAACTAATCAACAACTCAATTCAAACAGAACAATTAGATCATTGCAATCATAATTGAACCTAGCCTACTGCATCAACACATTGAATCAACTGCAACCCTGATAGAAAAGGTATATGCTACATTTAATTACTACAACTAGCGTGTATACGCTCTTTTGTGTGAAGCAACCTGCGTATAGATCTTTATATACTGAAATTCTTAGCAACTGTTATTCTGAATTAGTCACAGAATTGGACAGAGACATTCTGAAGTATTATGATTTCTTACAGATCTCTGAACCCTCATACTCTTAGCAGCATCAAGTATCTTTCCAATTATTAAAAGTGTACCCAATTTTAACTTCATCTATTGTTACCAAATCCATATCAAAATAAACCATAAATACAGCAGCACAAATCCGATTGATCAGTCATTTATAAGAAAAAGTACTTCCTTCAAGTATGCAGCATCAATAAACAATAAATCACTTATTTTTATACATAATCAACTAGCATCATAATAAGTACTCAAAAAAACCAGATCTATATGAATACATCATTGGTATATGTCAGAGACATAGCAGAAATGATCAAACATTTTCTTCAACAATCTTCAGAAAAACCCTAACTGCCATACACGTTTTCTTTTAAACTAACCCATGTGTATATGTGCTTTCACCGTGACGAACCAATGTATAGATCTGTAGATATTCAGGACTGCGTAAAGCTTCAAATCAAAAAAATTAATCAGATCATACCCTTCACCTCAGCAAACATGCGCTAGATCACATATCTAAACATCTCACAAAAAGATCAAGAAAATACATAGCCATTTTAGTTCTAGAGATCCTAATCGATCATTGTATTCATAGGTGCATCATTATTTCAGATATATTAATAAACTTTAACCCATTTCATGTAGATATCCTTCAGATTAAATTATTCAATCAAAACCCATATATTTGCACAACTTTCACTATGATATTTTTATCCTTATATAGTTTGAGCCTTTCTGAATACCATGAGCCAAAATTACACAAGATTCGATGGTATTCTTGGATGAAATCAAATAGATGACACAACGCTCAATGTTATGGGCTATGGTAAGGATCCTTGGTGTCATAAACTGAGTGTGTAAGTACATACGTGACTTGGCTTCTTCATACCCATGTGTATACATGACTTATTTTCACAAAAAGTACGTATTCACTAATTCTTGATGTATACGCGGGTTGCCTTCATCAAATATGTGTATACATTATGAAATATTACCTTTATCATTTCTCTTTCACTGACTGGAAATTTTTTTTTTGTCACATCGTAACTGACCTATAGATACATCATTTTTACATATTTAACAAATATGTTGATATTAAAATGTAACTCATTAAGTAGGTTTCCATCAAGGACAAATTATCGAGTAGGTTGCCATCATGGACAACATATTACATAATAATTCCAATGATCTCCCCCTTTGGACTTGATCGCAACCATGATGGTGTTTGATCACCACATCTTGTAGATATCTGAAAGACACATCAAGCATAAGAATTATTCGAACACCAAGTACTCTCCCCTTTTGACATCAAGGGAAAAGAGCAGATCCAAACCGAAAAAATGTTTCTCTTTCCTTGTAGAAGGAAGAGATCTATAGATATCATCTGCACTGACCATGCTCTCATTGAGCACATGTTGAGTTTTCAGATTTTCAGTATAATACAAGACTCTATAACTCAACTGAGTATGACCTTTCCTATCAACAAGGACTCATACTTACATCAATGATCAAACCAAGTGGAATTACATATTTGGCTCAAATACCCAACTAAGTGTGTTTAAAAATTTGGAACAACTACCCAACCAATTGGGTTTAAAAATTTGAAAAAGTTCATTCATGAATGAATAACACACTCGTTTCATCATAGGTATCAACATGACCCTTACATCAAATTAGAGATATGACTTTTTATAACAAGGTCCAAAGGATCTCAAGGGAGAGATCGTAATTCAACAACCAACAAAGTGACAACAATGCATTATACCTACCATGACTAATGCTCCCCCTTAACCTGTGCATCCTGAGAATTCTCAACCATCTCATCAAAGAATCTTCATCAAGAATATAGATATCAAATAAGAAAATATAGCTTGAAACCATCACCACAGTTGTACCCAACAACATGAAACCATGTCTATCAACAAAAACATGGGTAAACTTCAATATTATCAACCTGTGACCAAGTCTACAATTTCATCATCAAAATATATTTCTGTATAAATCAACTATCAACTCAATCTCTTGTCTTCATCAAAGTAAACTTTCCATATCCCCTTTGTAGAAACATATGTGGGAATCATCATCAAATATGATAGAATAGTGAGGCATCATATATTATGAGAAAACACCATAGAATTGTATCAAAAATATATGAGAGGACCAATTATAAAGATAAGACAATGTAGCCATGTCTTCAAGTAGCATAAGCACATCAATAACCAAGTCCTCAGGATCTTTGAAGCAACGTCATATTCTTGCCAAGAAGAATTATCATACTAGAACTACCTCATCAATAATCAATACGTATCAACCAATCATCCATGTGATCAGATATCACCAAGGTCTTCTTGTTTTATATTTATTCCATTTTCATAAGAACGATGTAACATGTGTAGGAATCAATTACAATAAGCCTCATTCATGACAAAGGTCATCAACAACACGATCTACATGTTCTGTCCTCATATATGAATCATTGGTCTTCCATCAAATCCACATGTGAAACATAAATATAATCTTCTGAAAATGGTGATCATGGCTCATCCATAATCTCATCATAAGTAATCCATGTATCATGACAACATAATTCGAACATGAGCTTCAAAAGAATTAAAGAATAGGCAAACATATTGCCAACAATGCAACAATTGTACTTAGGCTAATCTTCCCCTGAACCTATGCTTCCTATTCATAGTCAAGACTAACCATATCAATTCATTCATCATATCAACAAACTGTAACCATCAACATCAAACCAAAAAAAAAATCATAATTGTGAGCAACATATCAGAAATTTCTCTTGAGTATGTCTCACTGCTTTTCTTATCAGAGAAAAATATAAGCAACTGTATTCAATGGAACTCACATGTATACACAGCTTTATTTTATTAAATCCTTGTACAAAATGTGAAATACTAAAAATTTAACATCTCCATCTCCATCTCCCCCTGAATTTGTACCACATGTACGTGACTGTTGTTTTCACATCATATGCACTATCAAAAATATAAATAATAAGAATAACCAAAACATCCTTTATACATTGCAGTTGATGATATTACTCTTTTAAGAATAATGGAATGAAATAGGAATTTTCTTCTTTCAGTATGAGTCTAAATCCTCCTCACATTTGCAAGAGGACATATCTTTGAACACGTATAATTTATCAGTGTTTTTTATCCCCTTTCTATTACTTCTCCAGTTTCTTCTTCCATAACCTTGCATTTGGTTGATTTGAACACAATCACATTTCCTTTATCTGGCATTTTTCCTACATAAGTTTTGTTTTAGATCTTGAACTAATAAGGTATCAAATACCTTTCTATTTTTGTTAATTATGGCTCTACCTTTTCCCAAAACATTTGTTCGAGCATCATTTGAAAGAATAACCTTATCATCTTGATTTTTCTTGAGAGAATCCATGTTACTCTTATCACCAGTCATGAAATTAGAACTTCCGTTTTCGATGTACCATTCATCCTTATCTTTAATTACACAGAGAGGAAGACCACATCTTATCTCCTCTTTTTTATGCTTGTTAACATTAATTTTGGTGGATCCAACTTTATTTGGTCTTATGATATCATTTGTTTGACTTCCATACTGCCTTTGATGATTCATTGATATGTTCTTGCATTCCTTTTCTACATGCCCAAACATGTTACAAGAATGACATCTTATGTGACCAGAAAAGGGAGAAAAGATATCATAATAATTTTTCCTCGTGATCATTCTATTGCAATCAATAGCTTTATGTCAAAACTTTTTGCATGAAAAACAATAACCCTTAAAGAAACCTGAGTACCTTGGAGTTTTTGACCTTTCTCTGTAGAGTCTATTTGTCTACGACTGAAACAATCTCCTTCTTCAACTGGCTACAACATGTCCATAATTATGACATTCAAAGAATTCAACATTATTGATCAAAGGACATAGTCGATTGATTCTTCTGTAGTTATGAGAGAATGATATCCTTTGAGAATTCATGATTGTCAGTTTCCCTTTTTCCTCTTTAAACACTTTAGTTTTTGCATTGATATCCTTTGAATATTTAGCACTTTCTTGTGAACTGGATTCTCCTTTATAATAGTTTCAAGAAAACCAAGACCAAAATTAACAGAAGGAGACCTTGACTACTAAGAATATTATCCAGCATATTAGTACTATATTGAAACCTCAAGTGTTTATATTCTCTTCTAATTGAACTTTTACAATGTTTACGTCAACCTATAATCTTTGGCACTCCTTCTTCATACTTTCTTCGACCCTTCTTCCCTCTTCTACGTATTCATTCAATTTTAGAATCTCTTCTTTCAACCCATTTTCTTGTTCATAAAATGTTTGTATAAGTTCTTCATTCTTCTTATTTTATTTTTCTAGATCTTCTTTGAGAGAGATGATTTCTGTTTCAAGTCCTTCACTATGATTGGTTACTTCATTCTACAGCTTTTGACACCGATCTATTTGTTCTTTATTTAATTGCGCAATTGAATTTTTTTCTTGTAACTGTTCATTCAATCTAGAAATCATATCTTTGAAGATACATTCCCTTTCATTAAATAGAATCCGTTGATCTTCAACTTCATTCTTGATATTATCAATTTCTCCTTCTCGATCCATAATATTACTTTTACTTTCGTATTCACTATCTTCAACATTGCATGCACAAGGAAGTGAATCACAAGAACAACAATCAATACCTATTTAATATTATTCATTTTCTCCTGCATACATTTTCTAAGATATATTCTTCCTTTGAGTAGCCTTCTTCCTTTTCTTCCTTCCCATTCAGATGGATATCATTAAAGCAATCAAGCCTCTATAGAAGGACCTACTCTGATACCAATTGTTGGAAAAAATACTGAGAGGGGGGGTGAATCAATATTTATAACTCACAAAAAAAATTAATTTTTCTTTACTAATTTATATAAGCAACTTTAATGAATCCAACTAGTGTATACATGTGGTTATATTTAATGAAACTTGCATATATCCAGAGATCTTATTATGCAGATAAATATTTACTTAGATAAGTGCATCATTCGTTCATCAGATATTTAGTAAGCAGTAAGCATGCAGTAAGAAGAAAATAAATCATCACACATAAGAAACACACATGAACACTAGGATTTAAGGTGGAAATCCAAGTTTGGATAAAACCACCGATGTTGTCATCTCAGTCTTCAATATTTATTATAAAGAAAACTTCTTATAATCTTGTACTAGATCAGACTCATACTAGCACACAGAAACCCATTTACAGAAGGCTACAACCTCTCTCGTTCTCCAACTTCTACTGGAAGGGAGCTCCAAGCCCCTAATCTCATTTACCAGCTACCACTGGGAGGGAGCTATGACCCCGTACTCTTGTTTACTAGCCACTCTTGGAAGGGAGCTACTACCTCCTGATCACGTTTACCAACAACCACTGGTAGGGAGCTACAACTCCCTCACTGAAGGCTCCAACCCTCAGCACCACCGCGGACCATGTTTCATCAATTTTCACACTCAATCCAACAACTTCAACACAACACAACTTGTAGGCCTCTTTTCATTACTTAATCCATGTTGAACCCTCTAACATCATATAAGACAAATATCAAGAAAAATACTGATTTATATACCAAAAATACTCATTCAATTCCTAAATACAACCACTGAACCAAACAATGACCAACCATTCAAGAAAACAATCACTTAACTAATAATCAACTCAATTCTTACACAATAGTTAGATCAGTGTAATCATAATTGAATTCATTATACTATATCAACACACTAAATCAACTGCAACCCTGATAGAAAAGGTATACGCTACTTTTACTTACTGCAACTGGCGTCCATACATGCTTTCTTATGGAGAAACCTCTGTATAGATATTTATATACTGAAATTCCTAATAACTATTATTCTGAATCAGTCACAGAATTGAACAAAGACATTCTGAAGTATTCTGATTGCTTATAGATCTTTGAACCCTCTTACACTTAGAAACATCAAGTATTTTTTCAATTATTCAACATGCACTCAATTTCAACTTCAAACATTGTTTCTAAACCTAGGTCAAAAGACATCAGAAATACAACAACACTAATATGATTGATTATTCATTTATAAGCATAAATCCTTCCTTAATGTATGCAACATCAACAATCAAGCAATCACTAGTTTTTATACATAATTAACTAGCAGTATAATCAGTACTCAAACAACCTAGATATATATGAAGACATCATTGATAGACAGCAAGGACATAACATAAATGATCATACATTTTCTTCAGCAATCTTTAAAAAAACCCTAACTTACATACACACTTTTTCTGAAACTAAACCGCGTGTATATGTGCTTTCACCATAACGAACTAGTGTATAGATCTATAAAAATTAAGGACTACGTAAAGTTTCAGATCAATAGCCTTAATCATATCATACCCTTCAATTCAAAAAACATGTTCCAGATCACAGATTTAAAAATCTAACAAATAGATCAAGAAAATACATAGTAATTCTAAGTCTAGAGATCCTGATCCATCATTGTATTCATAGGTGCATCATTATTTCATATCTATTAATAAATTTTAACCCATTTCATGCAGATATACTTCAGAGTGAAGTATTTAATAAAAACCCATACACTTTCACACCTTGCACTATGATCATCTTCTCCTTATATAGTTTGAGCCTTTCTCAATACCATGAGTGAAAAATACACAAGAACCAATGGTATTCTTGGACAAAATCAAATAGATGACATATCACACAATATTGTGGGCTAATACGATGGTAAGGACCCTTGGTATCATAAACTAAGTGCATAAGTACATATGTCACTTGGCTTCTTCGTACCCACGTGTATGCATGACTTCTATTCATCAAAACTGTGTATTCACTAAATCTAGCTATATACGCGGGTTGCCTTTGGGTGAAAACCTGATGTTTGGAAACACTTTTTGGTAGATGGCCAAAATTTGGATGAAATTTTTAATTTCTGGTTCGAGAAAATAGTGAACTCAATTTCTCGACTGAGAGTTTTTAGAACTCTCATCCGAGAGATTTTTAATGTTTCGCCCGAGAGTTAGATTGGGCTTGGCCGAAGTTAAACTACTCTAGGACAAGAGTTCAGTATTTTCTCGTCTAAAAGTTTTATTGACATAAACTCCTGGGTTTAATGAATTATACAACTCTTTTCTGAGTGTTTAAACATCCCCCTTTTGTTTTTAGGATTTTTCTTTTATCATTCGTGCCTCATTCTTTATTAAACAATATACATATACATGAACAGTGTGTGAAATTTCCAGGTCAATCGACTGCTTTTCAAAACAAGGGATAAGATTGAAAGTTGTCCCTCGGTAACTCTCCCCAAAAACAGATCTTACAATTTGTGCAATGATTACGAGTATGTGGTTGATTGCTGGATTGCTTAAATGTAAAAGTTCATAGGCCATTCAATTTTTATGTTGTCACTATGCAGCATTCATATAAACAAAGTATAAAAGGTGATGATATATCCCAACTCACCGACGTATTCTTCACATCATCTTCCACAATTCCACCAATTCATTAGCAAGATTAGGAATAATATTCATTGATATGACTACAAATCCTCAAATTAGTCAAAATTAAAAAAAATCCAGTAGATAGTTAAATCGCAAATATTAGATATCATGAAACTATGCTAAAGACAAAAGAAATTTATCACTCAATATGGACGACATAAATGGGTAAATCTTTCATTAAATACTGGAAAATATTGCTCTAAAAATGAAGAAATTGCATGACTAAAAATGGATAAAACACTGAAAATATCGAGCTAAAATCACTGGAAGATATTTTGTTGAATACATAGGAATATTTTGAACAAATATATGGAGAATACACAAGAAGATAATCCTCCAAAAGTGAATGAAAGTCAGTAGCGATTACAAAGAAAACAACGGAACATCTTGCACTAATCTCTCTTTAATGCTAGGAGGATGAGAGATGTGTGTATGATATATAGAAAGTGAGGGGTAGCCTCTGCGAATGTATTTAGAGAATGATTGTAAGAATTCGTGATTTTGTTGACCGAATCTCAACATGTGAGCGACCGGGATATCCAAACACACATGTTTCCAGAAACTAGAATGAAGAACTAATCATAAAGCATAGGTAGTTAGTTAAATATAAAAATCAGCAGATATGTCTGGTTCGATGGTTTAATTCCGTTATAAAACATAGGGCCTTCTCTCACTGGCATATATTTTGATCATTCGCGTAGTTTCTTTAGTCCTAATATATACTTTGATCTTTATCACATTTTTTTAGTACTCTTCCAATATTGCTATCCACCGTTCCCTATTTTGAAATTATATATATATATATATATATATATATATATATATATATATATATGCGTCGTGTGTATTTCTTGCACACAAGCTCTCATCTGAGAGTCTGTAAAACTTTCGGGCGAGAGTTTACCCACACGGTTAAATTTAACATGTGGTGGTTTAAAATCTTAGTCGAGAGTTTAACATTTCTCACCTATGATTTTATTAAATGACTCGCCCGAAAAATTATCTTTCTCGAGATTTTCTAGTCAACAAGAAACCTAGAAAATTATGAATTTTTCAGGAACTTGCAACTTTTGAGGGGTGAAACACCTACAAAAATAGAATGTTATCTTTCGGACCTCATACCATTAGATTCATCTCTGAATCTAGTTTCTAATGATATAATGTTTGTGGAGTTTCATTAAAAATTTCAATTTTTTATTAATTTTATACTAAATTGTGTCACCATGGAATTTCATTGTTTTGAAAATTGTAGTGAATGAAAATTGAATAACTTTTAAATGGTAACACCAAAAAAATCAGAAAAATCATGTTTCAATTCCTCTCCCTGTCTTCTTCAAAAAGGTACTCTCATTTTTCTTATTGACAATCACATGAAAGGAAGATGTAGGGCTCATAAAATGTACTGAAACATCACCATTCATTTGTCTTCATCCATTTCAAAAAATAATCAACAATAGTGATTTATGCTGAAAATTACCAAAAAAAAGTCATTAAGTAGTGCGGTGTATTTAGATTATGATGATATAGTTTATTTCCAAAAAATGAATAACCATCCCTAAAATGATTTAGGGTGCAAAAAGTGACTAATTATGTTTGCCTGAAAATTTCAAGTATATGCAGTTAGTAAATAACAAATTTACCTCTCTATATGTCAATATTTTATTTTTAAAAAATATGACTATGGAGGTAAGACAATTCTCTACAAATCTTTTTTTTATGTCAAAGCATAATTTGCATTGAAAATATGATTTTAGTGGAGTTGAAGTTGAAAAAACATAAAAAATTACAATTTTCAACGTCAAAAGAAGGCAAAAAGTGTTTCCTAACTTCATGTTTTCACTCCTTCATCAAACATGTAGGCACACTCAGGTTGCATTCATCAAACCTGTGTATACATTGTGAAATATTACCTTTATCATTTCTCTGTCACTGTCTGGAATTCATTTTTCTGTCACATTTGAAGTGACTAGTAGATACATCATTTTTACATCTTTAACAAATAGGTTTCTATCAAAAGGAAACTCATTAAGTAGGTTTCCATGAAGGACAACTTATTGAGTAGGTTGCCATCAAGGACAACATATTACATCATAATCCCAATATGTTTTTTAAAATGACAGCTCTCTAACATATTTATTCCTATATTTATCTAGTTTAAAAACCTTAATTTTGTCACACAATCACAACCTCCTCTTATTACACCCATACGGATATTCAATATCCTAGTATGAGGGAGATGTGTAAACCCTCTCAACCTCAACCTTGATGTGACACTTGGCTCTTTCGTAATAAAAATAAAATAATCTCTAAATAAAAATTAATGTCTATTATAATTAAAAAAATGAGTATACATGTTTTATTAGTTTAACTAAACGTAGTAGAAAAGTTCAATAATCTCATTCTCATTGGGCTTACTCGTTTACTAGGTCTCTTGTAGATATTACAACATAGTATCAAGGATATGTGGTAGAAATTTCACTCTCTCTCTCATCCATAATAAAATATTGAATACCACTTTTAAGAAATCTCAAGTCATTAAAATTTAAAAAATCTAATATATTCATTTTCAAATGTGAGAACACATAGATTTCTCATACTTTTTATAAAAAAAAAAAAATTAATATGGATCTTAAATAAATTATTTGAATATTCATACCAATCAATTTATTTCAAAAATTATATATATATATATATATATATATATATATATATATATATATTATATATATATATATATATATATATATATATATATATATATATATATATATATATATATATATATATATATATATACTCTACTATTTTTTTATAAATAACAAATTATTTAAAAGTTAAAGGTCCAATTATTCCTTAGAACATTAATACTAAATAATTTATATTAATTTTAAATAGATATTAAATATATATATATATATATATATATATATATATATATATATATATATATATATATATATATATATATATATATATATATATATATATATATATATATATATATATATATTCAAATGTGAGAAGAATTAAATTTCCTATATTTTTATAAAATATTTGAATATAAAACTTAAATAAATTATTTCAATATAAAATTAAGTAATATTCACATTTATTTAAAAAATTATTAATAAAAAAATGTTTTAATATCATTTGTATAATTTAAAAAAAAATACTTTAATACACATATTAAAAATGATTTAGTACACTTATTGAATAAATGATGTTACACCAATTTCAGTCATCTTACCATTTACAATTAGATGGATCGAAGTGCAACATAGCCATTACGTAACAAATGATTTCAATCTCAAATATATATATTATTTATCTGTACATATTATATAAAGTAATTGAAACAATATATATTATTTATTATTAGAGAAAATATGTACCTATTATATAAAACAATTTTAAAAAAATAAATACTTTAATTATCCCTATTGAATTAACTGTTAAAAAAATTTAATTATTCTTTCAAGTATAGTTTTAGGTCAATTTTATTGTTTTAATAGGTATATTTTACTTCTAGTTATTTTTATTATTGTTAAAACATTTTAACCATTCTTTCCATTATAGTTTTAGGTCAATTTTATTTTTTTAATAGGTATCTTCCACTTTTCTTTATGATTCTTGGCTTTATTGAACTTTACCTCAATTTATTCTAATATTATTAGCCAATTGCAAAGTGACTCACACGAACTTGCTCGCGTGGGAAAATTATCAAGAATGTTGTCATCTATTATGTATTTTCTTGAATAAGCTATTATGGAAGGCGTAGAAGTGCGAACCTCACTAGATCATCCTCAGGAATGGTAACAAAAACACTTCCAAGGTCATCTCGAGATTGAGTGAACTTTTTCAAGTATTTTGGTATTGTCTCTCCCTCCTCCATATTGATTTTTTGAGTTTTTCCTTCAGCACAAGCTTGTTGTGGTCATTATTACTCTGTAACAAATTTCTAATGCCTTCAACATACCATATGGAGTTGCCTTTCCATGGAGGTTAGAGACAATATGATCTCGAACTACTTCTAACAAAATCCTTCTAGCCTTTCCTAGATTCGTCCTCCATGCATCAATATTTTGATCATTTGTTGGTGCGAGCTTTGGAATATCTTTGTTTATGAATTCCTTCAATCTCTTGTCCTCGAGCAGCACCTCGATCCTTTCCTTCGAAGATATGTAATTTGAACTACCCTCAAAGGAATATTTGAGTCTCAATCCACAGAAAGACATTTTGATTTGTTGATGGTCTTGAATAATAAATCTGCAAATACGATTCACCTGTTCAAGAAAAACTCATATTCATCTCTTCTATAGTGATTCCTCCTCTAATACCATGTCAAAAATCCAAATAGATTTAACTCGTCTCTTAATATTCTAAAAAAAATTACTTGAATTTATCCTACAGATTGTCGAAACCAATTACAATCGCACAATTACATGAACAAGAAAGAGAAAAAATATCAGTCACGCATCACAAAGATGTATCTCGGGAAAGCCTCAACTAAAAACCTTGCTATCAGTATATTTCATTAAGTCAAGAATATGAAACAACACAAATTTTATCTGAGGCTTGAGATCTCTGTGCAGCATCTATGACTCTCTCACTCTGATCCAAGAAAGATGGTCCAATAATTAACCAAATTCTTTCTTCTCGATGCTTAACCTTGATTACAATTTCCTAAGGGAAATTGAGCCCCTAGTAATTAGAAAATTCCCAATAATTGATTGCAGAATACATCCAAGGCATCATGCTAACCTCATGCATCACTTGTGAAATTTTCTAATTATACAACTCATCGTATATTTTCCATTAACTCCAATCGCAACAAGGTATTCCTTAGAAATGACATGGAACATATATTTATAGTGAATTATGAGTTATCTCATTGATCACTATATGTGAATAAAATCAAATTAAACCCCCTAAAACTTAGAGTGAACTCTACATGCGTCTAGTTTGACCCTCAAGTCAAATTGAATGAGCTAACTAAGTCTTCATAACCGAGTTAACTCGTACAAACTGTCATATGATGTGGAATTACAAATTCCTTGTAATTTAATTAAGGGAAAATTAAATTAAAATTGTAACACCCCCAATTTCTGTGTTGAGTTTGAAAAATTAGACATGTGAACTTTAAATCCTAAGGGGAGTGGACCCCAAAGGATAAGTATGGTGTGAATGTATTTGAATATTTAAGTTGAGGAAATAAATAAATGGATTGTGCATTTTGACCAAGATGAGAATTAGAGATCACTTGCCAAATCCATGAGGATGGATAAGGCAACAAATCCCCACAGTCTTTCAAAAATCCTTGAAAGAGATTTATTTAGATTTGAGGAGAAATCTAAATTTCCCCAATGAAGAGGAAAGTAGTTGGGAAGAGGTAAGAAAAGATGGAAAAGCTGAGGAAAAGCATAAAACAGCTTTAAAGAATCCCAAATGGGAAGCCTAGGCTAAACAGGAAAGAAAGCATCCTGTTATTCTGGACGCAGAATTAGAAACATGCTTTGGGGAAGCATGAGCTTAAATAAGCTGCTCCTAAGCAGATCAGAGGTTGATCTGTGATGGAGGTGATCTCAGCTCGGGGGTGAGTTCTGGGAGACAAAGCGGACTCTAAGGTTGGGAGGTTGGTCAATTTCCATAGTGGTATGTTCCTGAAATTTTTGGTTCAGTTTGATGTATTATGGTATGAATTGGCTACATATAAAAATTGATGAAATGGTATGATTGATTTTAGTACTACATTTAACAGAATCTATCTTAAGGCATTCACCTTCCAGATTCCGTTTAGTTGTAGACCTTAAATCCATAGAGTAGAACCCACAGAATTTTTAAACCAAAGACGGTTTAAATCTGAAGGTACATAGTCTCTATAGATAATTAAATATTAACTAAATCCCATTGGTATATACAAGGTGAAAATTCATGCTCATATGTAAGTTAGAAAAACTATGGTTACAGAACTGAGAATTTTATGGTACAATAAAAGAGAAGTAGTGACATTAAAAATATGCATTTGAGATTTGCGAATGCATGGAGAAATTCTGCTCTTTGGAAATGTGATCTCACTTATGGCATTTATAGATTACATTATTTATCTTTTTTATATACCTCAAATCTTTGAACAAATATCATAGAAATTTTCTTAACCTAACTTCAAAGTATACCATTCAATTAACTATTGAATATACATATATGAAGACCAAACAAATATAAGAGCCGAGCGTTAGAGTAATATTTCCTCTTAACAATAATTACAATAAGTATAAATTCGTAGTCGGTGGGAGAGACTATAGAAATGACCCATGTAGCGATGCGATTTAATGTATGAGGCAAACAAATTTAACTATATATCGATGTAACTTAATGTATAGTCAGATTCTATTATCACATGGTGTCTCTTTAACGTTGTACGCATTTGGTTATTACGATTTAATAAACCCTAAGTTGCACAGACATGAGTGTCTACGGCAGTTAGGATGGATTTAAAACATGATATGAAATAAACGGAGAAAAACAAAATCAAACTACGATATGCATTTTAACCAGATTTTTTTATACATGCATGTGATTCCTATTATATCCATGATTATCTATCATATGATTTCGATCTGTTGCATGGATAGTCGTCTTTAAACACTGGCAGACACCCGACCCAACTATACAACTACGAATGAACGCGACGATAGCCCGGGTCGAGCACCCAACCGATACGCAGGGTATCGAATGGGCATATGGCACAAGAGAAAAGTAAATTGTTCTGCCTGAAGGTAGTATATTTCATTCACAACGACAGTGTAGGTCTGGATATTTTGAGGCCGAGCAACAATAGTATACAAAATAAAACAAAAAAATGTACAGAGGGCGAAATCACGTTGAGGAAGGGAGTTACCGACATTAAAGCTCGTTTTCTCCTTGGCGTGGTTCCTTAGCGATCGATGCCATCTGCAATAAACACAAACGAAAAGCTTTGGACTCGAATGGCTATTACGCCGCTGATCTCAGTACGAGTTAGATAGGGCAAATGGAAACATACAACTAGTCAACCATAGGTCCCGACAGTCAGTATTGAATATCAATAATACTAGAGTGCTGAACGCACGAAAATAAATCAGAGGCATGAACCTCTGTACTGGTATAACAGTAACTTGAACTTGACATATGTAAATCGTTTTGCTTAAAATAAAAAGAAACAAAGCGCAATACGCAATTAAATAAAACAACACATATTGGCACGACAACCACAGGAATGCTATCGACCCTAGACGCTATTAAATCTGAGAGTTCGCGTCAGAATATAGACGAAAATGGAATCACAGGGGGCGGCCTGTAGCTGGAGGAAAGCCTATGGCTCCTATCCAGGTGAGGGCGTAATAAGCTTAGCGGTCAAGAGACCTGCAAAAGAAAACCGCCCGCATTAGTCTCAAGCCGAATATAAAAAAAAAAAAAAAATATATATATATATATATATATATATATATATATATATATATATATATATATATATATATATATATAAATTAAAAACATAGAACCTGACGAGATCGAACTAGGGTGCAAAATATAAACCCTATGCTCAAACTTCCCTCCGGAACCGGAGCCAATACTCTTAAATCGCCATAGGGTTTCCGCATCAAATCCCTCGGAAGAGATTCTCGCCTTCTCGACGAAGGGTGTAAAAATACAAATACAACAATTGGAATAAGACTCGACTGTGAGTTGAGCCAGCTATATAAAGCGAAGGGAAGGAGAGCACGTTGAGATTTTGCTGCAGAGACGAATGGGAAGGGTAGGTGAAACCCTAATCCCATTGTCCCAAACAAATCAGAAATATCTCCAAGTTGATTCGGAAAAATCAGTTTAGCCAACATCAGGGTACGCGTGGATGAAATGGAGTTGCCGACGAGGTATTGAGAAGTAGACATTGACTCACGCAGTACTGGGCCAGTATGGATCAACAACTAGACGCGGTACACACAAATTACTTGCGGGGCATGAGTCTGCAAGCGCCGGCGTCTGGTACCTCAAACTCCTGAGCAAGACGCCTTCCCTGTGTACAAAAACCATCAAAACATTAGAATGTAACCGCAAGAAAAGCCAGATCAGTCAGAACCCTAAGCTACATGGCTGTCTCCATTCAGATCCAGTACGCATGGTGCGTACTATGCGTATAACAAAACAAACAAATCGTATGCGTGCCGTCACAAACCAAAACGATTATGATTCGACGCAATCGACCTGGCGCTCTGAATTGTGTGATGCAGAGACGTCCATATGCGTGGCGGTCAACCGCATTACAAACTGTAATGGCTTAAGAGTACAAATCATGATGATATAACCTGTCACGAATAATTTATTATCAGGGTTGATTAATAAAACGACGCCAACAAAATTCATGATCGGGCTTTGGGTTATACCGGAACTGGTGGGGTTCGGCGCTCCATGATTAATAGTGAATCACTGTTTTAATGATCCATAGTCCGCCATGCTAATCTGAAACGGGCGTCGAATCATACATCTACGGAACTGATAATAGGTATACGTTGTACCTGACATACACCAACGTATTACAACGTATGGGTAAGGTATCTGCATAGTAGGTATAGTATAGGCATAAGGCGTAATTCGATTTTATTGTCAATATATATATATGCCGATTCAATGAAATTATAAGAGTAGGTTGCCCTTTCGAACATGTGTGATATATATATATATCTGCAAGCGCAAATAAATAATGTCAATAAAATGCCTATCTATATATATGTGGTCATATATTCCTATATGTGTCATTATATAGGTGTGTGCGCATTAAAATAAATTGTAACGATGGTAAATGTATGTGAATATATATATATAGATGAGTTATATACCCATATATGCGCAAGCAAGTAAGTTATCAAAGGTTATATATATATATATATATATATATATATATATATATATATATATATATATATATATATATGTGTGATATATAAATATATATATGGAATAGGTGTTACCTACTGTAGGTATGGATTATATGATGTTATTTAAAAAAATAAATGAACATAGGGTCTAGATTTATATTAGATCTAGAACACCCCATGTTATGAAACTTTATATAATGGGTTTTAATGTACACATGGGTAATATTGAATGTTGTTAGGACATTATCGTGGGAGAAAAATCTTAAATGAGATATTAGATAGGTGGAGGAATAAAAAAAAAAGGAGATGGAAATAACAATCCAATTTCTAAACTTACAAATGAAACCCCGGATCTATGAAAAAAAAAAAAAAAAAAAATTCTTGAACTAGGAGGTGTTACAAAAATCCCATTTCATGTCATTTTTAATATTTATTGTTGTCATTTTGAAGAGTGGTTGGTAGAAGACTCATATTTTTTATAAAATATTTCAATATAAAACTTGAATAAATTATTTGAATACCCAAACAAATTAATTTATTTCAATATCAACTTTATATTTATATATAGAAAAATAAAGTTTTATTTCTTATTAAAAAAAATGAAATTCATTTAATTTTAATATAAAATTAAGGCGTAGTGTGAGACTAAATATTTTTTCACCATAATATGGTGATACAATTTCGACAAAGAACATGATCTATTGTTACTTAAAATATAATTTTGAATGAATTTCCTCTATAAATTAAACTATCTCTAAAATTAATACATGAAATTGAAAATTAATAATACTAATCAAAATATTTAATATAAGTTTTAAATAAAATATTTTAAAATAAAATTAAGTTATTCTTATTTAAAAATATATTAATAAAAAAATATTTTAATGTAAATTACAAAATTTATAAAAATTACTTTAATACACGTATTACCTATTGAATAAATGATTTTAATCTCAAATATATATATTTATAGAAAAAATATGTACATATTATATAAAAAACTAATTGAAATAGTATATCTTATTGATTTTTTTTTTTAAAGGTGTATTTCTTTAGATCTAAGACTTTTGTGATCTATAATGTAATGAAATGTTTTTCGGATTAATCACATCAGTACTATTAGGTAAATGTTTCGAATCATCCTCAAGACAAAGTGGAGAAACTAATCCAAACTAATAGATCTTGATGAATAAATAAAGGAGATGCATCATTGCGTGAAAATAGTCCTTAAGAACTAGTTGTTAAGAACTAGCAGTTGTTAATAACTAGAAAATATGTACTTACTATTATTATTATTATCCAATTTTAACCAAATTGTTGTATGAAATATTCTTGACAAAAGACCCACCTCCCCTCAACTGCTAGAAAGCATACATACTGTACTCTCTCTAATTTTTTAAAATATGAACTTTTAAAAAGAAACATACCCTATTATTTCATTTATCCATTATTCTTTGAACTATAGTTTTAGGTCAGTTTTACTGTTTTAACATGCATATTCTGTTTTCGTTATTATTCTACTTTGGCTTTGTTGAACTTTACCTCAACCTATTTTAATATTATGGGCCAATTACAAAGCGACTCGCACAGCAAGCTGGCAAAGTCCCAAGTTCGCTAACTTATCAAGAATGTTGTGAGCTATTATGGATTTTCTTGGGTGCAAGGGCTCCTTGGTTCCCGGGTCAACGCCAATTTAAACTTACAAGAGACTCGCCCGTGAATTTCTTTCGCTAACAAATTCGCATAGGTAATTTAACCAGATCATTGATCATTGCCTGTTTATCACATTTCACATTACAAAGGGAAACATTCCTGCGTTCCTCCAATATATGAATCGGGGAAGGAAACCGAAGGCTTGGCCATTATTAGATTTACAGCTGGAGTAGGTAGCAGCTACTTCAGCCATATCTCGAGATGGGCGATGATTCAACAACCCGAATCCAAGGTATTATTGGGTTCGTATATGGGGCATTGTTGTTTCTGGGAATTATAGTGTTGTTACTGGCAATCTGGTTATCTGCGTATGTCGTTGGACGCTCACGCCGCCGAGCACGGTTAGCAAATAGACTACAGGATGGTGTTAACACTAGCAGTGGCAGCGCCCCTCATGATGGCGTTGCACTTCAGATCGATGAGGCGACGTTGGATTCTTCTTGCCCCGGGCTAATATACTCCGAGAAATCCTCTCAATCGTTGGTGTCTGGAAATTCAGATCAAGAAGCAGGGGAAATGAAGATCTGCTGTTCAATTTGCTTGAACGATTACAGGGAGTCCGAGGTTTTGAGAAAGATACCTGGTTGTGGTCACATGTTCCAAATGCTTTGTATCGATCAATGGCTTCGAAGCCATGCCACATGCCCCATCTGCCGAATTGCCCCTCAGAGTCTTCCCACCCCTTTCCCACGTCAATCACCAACTCATATATCTACTTCTAGTGTCCAATACCTACTGTCACATTATAGCTAGCTAGCTTAGCTTCAGCCCAGACCTGATGGGTAATTGATTGAAGCGCTAGCTAAGTTATTGGTTTTTTTTTGGTTATGAGGTGTTAGTTCAATTCTCTCTATTCTTCTAGGCTAAGTTAGTTCAATTTCTCCATTATTTTTTTTGTTTTTTCAGGTTAAGTTAGATCAATTCTCTCTATTCTTTTTAATTAGGCTAAGTTAGTTCAATTTCTCCATTCTTTTTTATTAAGTTAAGTTATTCCATTTTTTAGTAGGCTAAGTTATTCTTCTTTATTAGGCTAAGTTATTGGTTCTTTCTTATCAAGGGTTAGTTTAGTTCAATTTTAAGGTTGAGTTATTTTTCTTTATTAGGCTAAGTTATTGGTTCTTTGTTATGAGGCGTTAGTTCAATTTTCCCCAATCTTTTTTACTAGGCTAAATTATTGGTTCTTTGTTATCAGCCGTTAGTTCAATTCTCCCCTTTCTTTCTTATTAGGCTGGGGTCATTAGACCTGAGCACTGCAAAAGAAAAAGCTAGCTTCAGGCTATCGTCTATTCTCAAATGTGAGGTAAAGCTAGCTTCAGGCTATCGTCTATTCTCAAATGTGGGGTAATAATATCTCAGCCAAAAAAAACCATCGTTTATATGAAATAGTTGACGTACAAAGCTTAACAACGTGGAAAATTGTATGATATGAATCTCAGGGATTGTTATTAATGGAAAATCTTTTATTATTAGGTGATCGTAGTGTACTCGGCAGCTGCATGTGCTGCCGAGAAAGTGTAAGTATGAATTTATTCGAGCCACAGTAAATGGATAGGTTGACTAATTAATTTATTTCGATTTCCCTGACTTGTATTTCAATTAATTTTTTCTTTTCTTATGTAAATATTTTTTGGGATGTGAGTGAAGGATTTCGGAGATCAGTTGTAAATATGTTTTGGGATGTGAGTTAACTATTTGGGAGATCAGTGACCAGTTGTAAATATTTTCGGGGACGTGACTTAACTAGTAGGGAGATCAGTGACCATTACAGATTCGTTTTAAGGGGTCATTTTTTATTGTCTTATTTGTCTTATTAACGGTGTCTAATTCTGGGAGCCTCCAACAAAATTGATTTCATGATCTCTAAAAACTCCATCAATTAAGGACAAAAACTCAACCAGTTACCTCTAAATAACAAAAACTCCACACATTAAACTAACATTAAAAACTTCCAAGGTATAATTAAAATGCAAATGCAAACAGTGATAAAAACAAAATTCAAATAGTGTTGAGTTTAAAGTGACAAAGTTCTCGTTATTCCTGGTACCGAACATGGTTTTACTCAACAACTGTTGAAAATATTAAAGTCACCTGTCAGCCTTGAGTAGGAAGAAGAAGAAACAAGTACAAAGGTAGCAGCAACAGAGATTGAGTGTGCAGCACTGTAAATTGAAGAAGCATGGAGAATGTAAGGAGATGAATTTAATTTTAATGGGCCACAACCACAACAGAAGAGGAGAATTAATTTGGATTATGGGGGAAGTTACTTTTGCAGGTGGAATGAAGATTTCTCGTAGTTCTAAACTACGGAGGAGCAGTTTTATTAATACAGTCAACTCGGGCTTTAAAGTCCTGAACAACCAGAATGAATGAAATATTGTTTAAACAGGCACAAGACCTTTTATTTCTGAACTAGCGGACAAGTGGTCCCCACCACTTATAAACAAATCGCAATCGCAAGTTTTTGGAGCAGTGTCTTGTTGATATGGAGTTCTGGGATGCGATGCGATCAAATCACAATCGCAAATCGCAACATACAAATAATACATAGCTCAACTGTCTTGTTGATGGAAGAGTTCCGCAAGAGGAACGGTTTAATACATTGAAACATATATAATAATTGCCCCCCCACAGCAGCCGAGGCCCGTGGGTCCACAAGACGACGTGGCGATGTCTTATTGCAATCGCAAGTGTTCCAATCGCAAGGTTTAATCGGCGGGTTTTTATTGTGTGCCTCGATCAAAGGGTGGACTCAACCATGTTATGAGACGGAGTTGATAAGTTGCATCACGTCTGTGATTCCAATCGCAATGGGAAGATTGGAGGTTTGTTGTTTGGTCGCGCGTTTGTTTAAAGCGCAGACCCGACGCCATTTATATGGAAAATCTAATAACAGGCCATCGCGTCCGTGTTGCAATCGCATGTTACGTTGGATGTTTGCGATGCGATCCAATCACAATCGCAACATCGCATAAGTGCTCAATCGCTAGTTTGTTTGTCAAGGCTGATCGCCGATTGCTGACTGCGATGTGGTCCCCACTCGCACGTCGTGCATTTGACTTTTAAAATGCCGCAAAGGTTTTTCTTTCTATTTGGTGTATTTCCTTGTATCAAGTTTTATACACAGTTTGTAATGTGTTAATATATATGCACGGCATATAAAGAAAAGGTTTGCGAGCGTGAGGAGTGATATAGTATTGCATTGTTTTCGCATAGCAGCGCGGAAGAGAAGAAGAACACAGCAGTCATTTTCTCTATGTGACCCCTCTGTGTTAAGAGGAAGATTTGTAACAGTTTTTTTTTGAAAGATATAGAAAGTTAGGTTTATAGTCTGAAACTCTGTCCACTGTCAAAGAAGTTTTAATTTTCTCTGTGTTTAGAGGAGAGGAGCTTATTCTCTCCATTTGGAATTCTCAATATTCCAACATGGTATCAAAGCTAGTTCAGGCTCTTTGAAGGTTTCAAAGAAGCTGAAGAAGAAGAAGACTTGTTGCAGTGTTTTCTCGAGCAGTGTGAAAGCCCAACAAAGGTCAAAGTTCAGGTATTTCTCAAGGAAAATAGAGTTGTTGTTTTTTTTTTTAAAGAGTTTGTTCTTTCAGAAAAGGAAAAACAGTTTGTTTAAGTGTAGAGTTCAGTTTAAGAGCAATGGCTGGACCAAGCACAGGAATGAACATTAGAAATGTTCAGCTTCCACAATTTAATGGAAAGAACTATGATTATTGGGCCATTACCATGAGAGCCCTATTTGTCTCACAAGACTTGTGGGATTTTGTAGAAGATGGTTTTGTTGAACCAGCTGATGAGAAGGCTTTTAATGCCTTAACTCAAGCAGAGAACAATAGAAAGAAGGATGCTAAGGCCCTCTTTTATTTGTATCAGGCAGTAAATGAGAGTGTCTTTCCAAGGATAGCAGCAGCTAAGAGATCCAAGGAGGCATGGGAAACTCTGAAAGTAGCCTATCAAGGTATGGAGAAAGTTAAGATAGAAAAACTTCAGTTGCTGAGAAGAGATTTTGAAACTCTTTGGAAGAAAGAATCAGATAATGTAGACACATTTTTTACACATGTGATTGGGATTGTAAATCAGATAAGATCCCATGGAGAAACTCTTGAAGAAAGGAGGATTGTGGAGAAACTTTTGAGATGCTTACCCTCAAAGTTTGATGTTATTGTTACCACCATAGAAGAGACCAAAGATCTCTCAAGGTTCACAGTAGATGAACTTCATGCCTCGTTGATAACTCATGAAGAGAGATTGAGTAGAGATGAAAAATCATCTCTTGAGCATGCCTTCAAGACCCAGATGCCTTCAGGAAGAGGAAGAGGTCAAGGTAAAGGAAGAGGAAGAGGCAGAAGCCAAAACAGAGGTGGAAGGAATAGCCCTTCACATTCACATGGAAGATGCAACAGTCAAAATCAGAGCCACGGCCAAAGCAACAGCCAACAAATTGGACATCAACAAGGTGGACATCAACACCAACATGCTCATGGACAAAGGTATGACAAATCCAATGTCCAATGTCATTATTGCAAAAAATATGGGCACTATGTCAATGAATGTAGAAAGAAGCAAAATGACATGAAAAATAATCAAAATGCTAATGTAGAAAAAGAAGAAAAGAACCCAAGTAATGTGCTGTTAGCTTGTAATGTAGCACAAGATAGAGAAGATGATGTTTGGTTCTTAGATTCAGGATGTAGTAATCACATGACTCGGAACATAGAAATGTTTTCCAATCTAGATGAAGATGTTAAATCTGAAGTAACCACAGGGACTGATACTAAGATCTCTGTCAAAGGGAAATGCAGAGTTACAATTCGAGCAAGAAATGGTGAGCAGAAATTTGTCCCTAATGTGTATTATGTTCCAGGTTTGAAATGTAATCTTTTGAGCATTGGGCAGCTCATAAACAAAGGTTACAATGTAATTTTTAAAGATGATGTGTGCACAATAAAAGATATTCCTCCAAGTAAGAAAATTATTGCTGAAATTCAAATGACCAGCAATAGAATGTTTTCGCTCAAGCTCAATATTGACTTGAAGGGAAAAGGAAAGAGTATAGCAGCTGTAACACAAGAAGCCTTTCAAAAGGAAGAGAAAGATGAAAATTGGTTATGGCATCTGAGATTTGGACATCTCAATTTCAGAGGATTAAATTTGCTGCCAATGGTAAAGGGTTTGCCATTGATTGAGAAGCCTGACAGCCTATGTGAAGGCTGCATCTTGGGAAAGCAACACAGAGAAAATTTTCCTTCAGGGAAAAGCATAAGGGTGAAAGCACCCTTAGAAATCATTCACTCAGATTTATGTGGGCCGATGCAAACAACATCAGTTTCAGGCAGCAATTACATGTTGACTTTCATAGATGATTTCACAAGAAAGTGTGGGTTTATTTTCTGAAATATAAGAGTGAAGTCTTTCAGAAATTTTGCCATTTTAAAGCTCTTGTAGAAAAACAAAGTGGATTGCACATTAAAGTCCTCAGAACCGACAGAGGAGGAGAATACATATCAAAGGAATTTCTGCGTTTTTGCAGAGAGAACGACATACACAAGCAATTTACCACAAGGTACACGCCGCAACAGAATGCAGTTGCTGAACGGAAAAATCAAACATCATGGAAATGGTGAGAAGCATGCTGAAGGCAAAGCACTTTCCGAATGAATATTGGGCAGAAGAAGCAAACTATGATGTGTATATTTTAAATAGATGCCCCACAAAAGCTGTGATGAACAAGGTTCCAGAAGAAGCGTGGAGTGGCAGAAAACAGGGAGTCACCCACATGAGAGTTTTTGGATGTGTGGCATATGCACATAGTCCAGACAAGTTGAGAAAGAAGTTGGACAGTAAGGGGGAGAAGTGCATTTTCCTTGGATATTGTAAGGATTCCAAAGGATACAGATTGTATAACCCATCCACAAAGAAGTTTTTGATAAGCATAGATGTGTAATTTATTGAAGAAGAAGCATGGGATGGAAGTATTGAGAAGACAATCAATTTCAAAAACTGTTTGTCTCATGATGAAGATGAAGGAGATGTGATTGACATTAACAACCCATCCGTAGCACAACCTCCTCAAATGTAAGGACAGCAAGGGATGCCTCAAGTGGCAGAGAGAACACCCTTGAAAAGAAGCGTGAGTGGTTCACCGAGTACACCACACGAAGCAGAATTAAGTGCTTCCTCAAGCACAACTACACCAAGTGAAAGTGGAACAAGGTTCAGAAGTATTAGAGAAATTTATGAGCAGGGAGCAGCGAATGAAGGTATGAATTCCTTATTTGATTTGTATTGTCAAGTTGATGATCCTATCCATTTTGAAGATGTTGTTAAAGATAGAAAATGGATAGAAGCTATGGATGATGAAATCAATGCCATAGAGAAGAACAAAACATGGGAGTTAGTTGACCTCCCAAAAGGTAAAGAAGTCATTGGTGTAAAATGGGTCTATAAGACCAAAAGCAATGCTGAAGGAAAAATAGAAAGACACAAGGCCAAACTTGTTGTCAAAGGATACAAGCAGAAACAAGGAATTGATTATGAAGAAACTTTTGCACCAGTTGCAAGAATGGAGACAGTAAGAGAAGTGTTGTCCATAGCAGCACAAAACAAATGGAAAGTATACCAGATGGATGTAAGATTTTCATTCCTAAATGGAATTTTAATGGAAGAGGTATATGTGGAACAACCTCTTGGATATGAGAAGAAAGGCCAAGAGCATAAGGTCTGCAAATTGAAGAAAGCTCTTTATGGGCTGAAGCAAGCACCAAGAGCGTGGTGCAGCAGAATAGACTCATATCTATTGGAGAATGGATTTGAACAATGTGAGGGAGAACCCACCCTCTACATCAAAGAAAATGATGGTAAGCTATTGATTGCTGTTTTATATGTTGATGATTTAAATTTTACTGGTAATGATGATTATCTTATTGAGAATTTTAAAACAGTGATGAACGATGATTTGAAATGATTGACATGGGTCTGTTGAGATACTTCTTGGGAATAGAAGTAGAGCAAGGTGAGAAAGGGATTTTTATATCCCAAGCAAAGTATGTGAATCAAGTTTTAGAAAGATTTAATATGCAGGAGTGAAAAGCTTCAATTACTCCCACAGTAATGGGATTGAAGTTGAGTAAAGATTACAGCAGCAAGGATGTTGATCCAAGTTTGTATAAAAGCATAGTTGGTAGCCTTATGTATTTGACTGCAACTAGGCCGGATACTATGCATGATGTTAGCTTAATTTCCAGATTTATGGAGAAGCCAAAAGAAACACATTGGCAAACAGCAAAGAGAATTTCGAGGTATGTCAAAGGAACTAAAATATTTGGTATTTTATATACTACTTCAGAAAATTCAGAATTAGTTGGATACACTCACAGTGATTGGGCTGGAAGTGTAGATGATCGGAAGAGCACTTTCGTTATGTTTTTCATATGGGTTCAGGAGCCATTTCATGGGCTTCTAAGAAACATCCGATAGTAGCACTATCTACTACAGAAGCAGAGTATGTGGCAGCTATAGCAGCAGCATGTCAAGCAATTTGGATGAGAAGGATGTTGAGAAGTTTATGCCAAGAACAGGTAAAAGGGACAGTGATTTATTGTGACAATAGCTCAGCTATTGCATTGTCAAAGAACTCTGTATTTCATAAAAGAACAAAGCACATAGATACAAAGTTTCATTATATCAAAGAATTGGTAAACAATGGAGAAATTGTTTTACAGCATTGTAAAATAGAGGAGCAATATGCTGATATTTTAACAAAGCCATTGGGACAGAAGACCTTTGAATTTTTAAGAAAATTCTTGGGTATGATTGATAACCCAGCAGTTGACTTTAAGGGGGAGTGTTGAAAATATTAAATTCACCTGCTAGCCTTGGGCAGGAAGAAGAAGAAACAAGTACAAAGGTAGCAGCAGCAGAGATTGAGTGCGCGACACTGTAAATTGAAGAAGCATGGAGAATGTAAGGAGATGAATTTAATTTTGATGGGCCGCAGCCACAACAGAAGAGGAGAATTAATTTGGATTATGGGGGAAGTTACTTTTGTAGGTGGAATGAAGATTTCCCGTAGTTCTGAACTACAGAGGAGCAGTTTTATTAATAAAGTCAACTCGGGCTTTAAAATCCTCAACAACCAGAATGAATGAAATATTGTTTAAACAGGCAGAAGACCTTTTATTTCTGAACTGGCGGACAAGTGGTCCCCACCACTTATAAGCAAATCGCAATTGCAAGTTTTTGGAGCAGTGTCTTGTTGATATGGAGTTCTGCGATGCGATGCGATCAAATCGCAATCGCAAATCGCAACATACAAATAATACATAGCTCAAGTGTCTTGTTGATGGAAGAATTCCGCAAGTGGAACGGTTTAATACATTGAAACATATATAATAATCGCCCCCCCACAGCAGCCGAGGCCCATGGGTCCACAATACCACATGGCGATGTCTTATTGCAATCGCAAGTGTTCCAATCACAAGGTTTAATCGAAGGGTTTTCATTGTGTGCCCCGATCAAAGGGCTGATCCGACCATGTTATGAGACAGAGTTGATAAGTTGCATCGCGTCCGTGATTCCAATTGCAATCGGAAGATCGGAGGTTTGTTTTTCGGTCGCGCGTTTGTTTAAAGTGCAGACCCGACGCCATTTATATGGAAAATCTAATATCGGGCCATCACGTCCGTGTTGCAATCGCATGTTACGTTGGTTTTTTGTGATGCGATCCAATCAAAATCGCAACATCGCATAAGCGCTCAATCGCAAGTTTGTTTATCAAGGCTGATCGCTGATTGCCGACTGCGATGTGGTCCCCACTCGCACGTCGTGCATTTAATTTTTAAAGTGTCACAAAGGTTTTTCTTTGTATTTGGTTTATTTCCTTGTATCAAGTTTTATACACAATTTTTAATGTATAAAGAAAAGGTCCGCGAGCCTGAGGAGTGATATAGTATTGCATTGTTTTCGCACAGCACCGTGGAAGAGAAGAAGAACACAGCAGTGTTGGTTTTATGAGACAGAGTATAGTTCTGTGCACTGCGTCTGTAGCAATCATTTTCTCTATGTGATCCCTCTGTGTTAAGAGGAAGATTTGTAATAGTTTTTTTTTTAAGATATAGAAATTTAGTTTTACAGTTTGAAATTCTGTCCACTGTCAAAGAAGTTTTAATTTTCTCTATGTTTAGAGGAAAGGAGCTTACTCTCTCCATTTGGAATTCTCAATATTCCAACAACAACTATCCTACGTTTCGAGTATGGCCGCTTTATACAGATGTTTTCTTCTGATAGATGGCTATGTTATTTTCTGTTGTGTATTGTGGCGTTGTAAATTTGCCGGCCTCTACTAGTATCCTTTTAAAATGGATGCACACTTTAATATCTTCCTGCGGATTAATGGAATCACTATATTTTTTTTCTTTTGGTGCGTTTTGATATTCAGATGTAACATTGATTTGGGTCTTTTTTTTAAAGTCATTGTGTATAGAAAAATGAAGGAATTATTGACAGTTAAAGAATTTTGATAAACCAAGTGTAAATGTACATTCATGAATCGATTTAAAATATTGTGAAATCTACGATCAAGAACCCAAGTGAAAATATACATTCATGAGCCCATTGACTTTATGCTTGTGATGGGTGCTCAGATGTAGGTCCATTTGATTTTTAAAATATTACAGTGAATAACCATAATCCAAGGGAAGATATACATTCATGAATCGATTCACTTTATGCATCTGAGCAGGTTCGGCTGGCTCTGATTTTGCTTGGTCAATTACGGCGACAACAAAGGAGGAAAGGGCGACTTAATATAATGCGGGATAGAGGGTAGAAAGGTAGACCGCAAGAGGAGAACAAGGGGTCTTAAAATAACTTCCATACTTATCCATTTCACTGAGCGTGGATCGATTTACACCTATCTCTTCTGATACGCGGTGGCTAAACCATGCAACACGGAGATCGTACTTACTCGATTTTCGGAGATACTATCAGGAACCTTCGGTGTTGGGCGACGTTTTTTTATTTTTTATTTTAAATTGGAAATAACTATCTCATGATTTGTAAGACATAAGTTTATCGAATTATGAATGTAATTTATAGGAAAGGGTAAATTAAATAATAAATTCTCGATTAATTACTGATTCATGATTTAATTGTCTAGGTGATCATAGAAAGCAAGATATATTAATATTCACGTAAAAATATTTTTTAAATGAAAATATAATTAGCAAGTGTACCAGATGTCGTAAAGGAAATTTAAGACATAAATTCTAGAAGAATTTTTACATATAAAAATTTATTGAAGGTAAAAATTAGTAAACAAAATGCCTTTCAACATATCAGAATCATTTACATTATGCCAAATTGATATATTCTATAACCTTTCCAACATAGATTTCATCTCAATCTTCAAAGATGGCCTTTGGAGTTCCAATAGAAAATATTTGATAGATTTTGAAAAAATACAGGCAGTAGATGACACGAGATAAGTTAAGTAAAATTATATTAATTCATGAACAATATGATGGATCTTTCCAAATCTAAATTTAATATATTGTCACAACAAACTATTAATGTAATTTATTATCAACTCAGTAGTATTAATAAGGTGTAAGAGGTTGTTTTCCCACTTGTAATTTCTCTAAATTTCATATATCACCACAACAAACTATTAATGTAATTCATTATCAACTAGGTACTATTAATGAGGTGTAAGAGGTTTTTTTCCCACTTGTAATTTCTCTCATGAATAGTAGCGAAGTATGCCTTTTTTGATGGTCTATATCAGAGTTCATATTGTTTACTTTTCTTCCTTCAATTATGAATATGTATGTGTTGGGATAGATTTACAAAGGACTAACTAGAAGGTCGTCATGCACCCACTGAAGGTGCCAAAAAAATTTTCCATCCAATAAAAAATACTCATCAATTGCCATCTGTCATTCCTTGCTAATTGCATAGTACATAGAAAGTGAATTGTTGTGGTCTTACACAGATGCTTCTTATCGTGTAACCTTGTCCTAACAACTACAACATCTCCTGGGAATTGCCAAAAAATAAGGAACAAATAGAAAATCAAATCAGAGGGCTCTTCGAGAAGAGAGAATAATATTAGGGACAAAAATGCATACAAACTTATTAAATATGTAGAGTAATTTTGAATTGTTCTAAAGATGGGGTACGAATTATGAAGTGTATAACTATCCATTTGTGGTAAAACTCTTCGCTTACAACCTTTTAAGAGTTTCTTCCTTTGGATTGATGCTTTTATAGTCTCATGGGTGTCCCTAAACTGATTGTATGTGGATGTCTAATAGATAAATTTGTGTATAAGCTTTCCCTTGAGGTGCCTATATCCACTAAATAACAAGAGTAAATCCTCAATAAAATTTACCATGGTTGAGATCAGATTTCTTAATCCAATTGGAACATTTAAATGAATGAAGTGAATTGGATGTGTTCTTTAAGTGAATAAGAAAATCAATTAAGTGAACAAAAGAAAACCAAACTAGGTAATGAGAAACATGTGACACACTGCAATAAATTTGATGGCACGTACTGGTGGAAGATATTCATTGGATTCTATGTGAAGGAATATGACTGATGGTATAAGTCTCCATACAATGTATACATTCCTATTAGTATCTGGTTTCTTGTTCTTCTACCAATAAATACACTCACCAACAACATCCATAAAAACTTCAAAACTCGTATAATATTGACAAAAGATATGTCATTGATGAGCTTGATTGGACCAATTTGTCTAGGAAAGAACATACAAATTTTGTTAAAACATGATAAAGTGGAGTCTAATTTACAAATCAAATAATAATAGTTCACTTCTCTTCTTTGATGAAGCCACAAATTTCAGCTTTCAACCACATAGCCCAACTGAACTAAAGAATTAACCCTAGGCATTTTTCCTTCCCTTCAGTGCATCAACAACTTTTCTGGCATTTGAACTCAGAAACTATATATCATGTCAGCTCAGAAGCTAGAGTTTGACTCTATCCTAGCCATGCACTGTTGTCTGTTAATCTTTTTTTTTTAAACTTGATTGGATACTTTATCCATTCCTCAAGAGCAATTTTATGGAGTGAGTAAACAATTTTTTTTATTGCATAACTTACCATTTTGATACATTGTACTCTTTTATGTGAAGTCAAGTCACTGGTTCAATTCTCCGCCAGTCAGGGGCATATATTAAATTAAATAGTATTCATATTTCCAATCATAGCCCAATTTTCAAAATTTAAAGTTTTATGTTCATAGTTTTTGGATAGATTGTACTCTTTGATGTGAAGTCAAGTCAGTAGTTCAATTCTCAACCCCAATATTGGACATGATGGCCAAAATTAAAAAAAAAAAAAAAACTAAAGTTTTATATCAAACTTATTTTTATATTCCAAGCCTCTTCAAAAGCTAAGGTTTCATATCAAACTTGTTTTTATATACCATTCCTAATAGAGTTTCTATTATTTTACTTTAAGAAAATAAGAAATAAATCAGCAATTACATTTGGAAATATGTTTGAATCTTTGGAAGGCTACTATTTATATTTTGTGGAAACAATCTACACAATGTGAAAACTAGTTTAAAAAATTAAAATTATATGTTCAAGAGAGTATAATTTGTATCAATATTTCTATATTAATGATATATTTAGTGTATTTTAGTAAAATATCTTCCTTGATTCTTTATATTTATTTTAATCCAAAAAATTTACCTTTTTAATTCAATTTAATTTTTTAATTCTTTAAGTTGAAATTTAATAATAAAGTTATAGTATTGTGTTATTAAAATTAAATTATTAAATATATATAAAAAAAATTAAATTATATAAATTATACCATTTAATCTTATCCTAAAAATATTTACAACCTTATTATTCCTCAAATTTTAGACGTTATATTTTTATTAAAATAATACAAAGACATTTAAATTATATAAATTATACCACTTTATTTTATCCTAAATTTTTTACAACTTTACCATTGCTCAAATTATAAACGCTATAATTTTTATTAGAATAATACACGTTAGTGTTTTTTTTAAATTATACCATTTAATCTTATCCTAAAAGGATTTACAATCTTATTATTAGAATAATACAAAGACATTTAAACTATATAAATTATACCACTTTATCTTATCATAAATTTTTTACAACTTTACGGTTTCTCAAATTTTAAACGCTATTTAGTCTTTATTTAAATTATACCATTTAATCTTATCCTAAAAAAATTTACGACCTTATCATTCCTGAAATTTTAGACGCTATACTTTTTATTATTCTAATAAAAAGACATTCAAATTATATAAATTATACCACTTTATCTTTTCCTAATTTTTTTACAACTTTGCCGTTGGTCAAATTTTAAACGCTATAATTTTTTTTTTTTTTTCTATTTTATATTCATAATTGAAGGATAGGCTACAATATAAAACTTTTACTGTGGCGTCAACTTGCTCGTAGGAAACCAGGTCTGTTGGCCATCTAAGTGCATTGAAAGCGTGCCAAAATTGAAATTGTCTCTTCCTTCTATTTGCCGCATTAGCTAGCTGTCCTGCTATTGCATTATGTTGAAGCCTATAACGTAGAATAAGTTCACATACTTTCAAAAAAATCATAAAGCAAAATACTATAAAATCTAGCCATGTGAAGAGGAAAGTGGAGCTGGGTCCTTGGCATGAGACCCAGGCATGTCAACTTGCTGTATCTGCTGGAGCAGCTTCTCCATGCGTCCCATCCTGTCATCCATTCTCTGAATTCAGTCGGTTGCTTGATATTGTGTAATTTTAATATGCTGCAGGTGGCTTTCAATGTTCTCCAATATCTCTTTGAGCTACAATTCTGTCTTTGGTTGTCCTGGTTTGAGCTGGGCAGGCTGAACACTTTGTATCGCTTTTGCCAGAAGACATTTCACTAACCAATATGTATGAAAGGTTTGGTTAAATAAGGTAAGGCGACCTCGAGTGTTTCCAGGGTCCTCGATGAAATCAAGAATTTCAGCTTCAGTTTCATTGTCTTTAGGGTCTGTCTGAAGATCTCTTTCCCATCCACGAATTTGATTACGGGCTCGAGAGGAATTGCCCAGAATGTAGTTAACTACAAGGTTCTCCAAGTGCTCCTGGTTAGTATTTCTTCCACGTTTCTTTGGCACATGTTCCTGCTGTATCTTCTGCTTGCCCTTGGCTGTTTCAGAGCGTAAGCAGCGTTTCCCCATGATGAGATTGTTCCTATTCAGGAGAACATACAGAAAAGTAGTAACAGTAATGCAGATGGACCTATTGTTTTGATTTCCTTCATAAATTCCATTTATAGAAGTCGACTCGGAACAACTCCTAGGATTCACAAGCAGTAACCTATACACAGGGTTAGAATTTAACTTATTGGTGCTATCCGAAGAGCCACAGCTGAACTGGGTCATAGTAAACTGGATCATCATCCACCATAAAACCCTGATTACATGCATTTCAAAACCCCTAACAGAGAACGAGCTAAACAGTGGTTGAGGGCTTAGGGCCCTTTGAAGGCGGATGCAAAAAATATGAGGAGAGAAAACAAGGTTACTAGAGTGACAAGGGGCCTTTGAATTCAGAGCTTGATTCCGGATTTGAGTGCGGCAGCAGCTAATTATGGAAGTAAGAGAGCCAGTTAACTCCTCGCGGAAGAATGGCCAGCAATTTGGCTTCTTACTGCATCCGGGAGGCGCAAGGATTCTAACCCAACTAGAATCCCAAATTTGCAGAATCATTATAGCAGCAAGACGCATCTCATACCAAGCTTCCTATAAACTTTGGTTATCAATAGTTATAGCATTGAAGAGGTAGAGAATGAATGATAAACATGGGTCCCGAAAACAGGGGTGAACAGGGTTTTGCGGTGGGATAAAAGACCGAAAAATGAGAGTGAATCCCCAGTAGACAGACATTACTCAAGCCAGGTCCTAATATAAGCTATATACTTCATGAAAATAAGAAGGAAGACTGATACATACCCTACCAGAGTAGCGAAGTTGACAGAATGAGTTGCGCACCTCCTCTTCGTCTCCCAAGCACTTGCATGTAGCGAGCTTTGCATGAGCATTTGGGGTGAGGGAGGAAGGTGTCTTACCTTAAGCAGAACTTCCGTTTCGCGCGCTGACAGACCAACCTGGCAGGATCGCTTTATAATCATTCCAATGCAAGTGATCACCCATACCATTGATCGAGCATGGCAGTTCTTCATAATGGTTATTAATTGTCTGGAGGGTGGCCTGCCGTCAGGTTGCCACGGTCTGTCCTTTGTGCCAACTGTTCACCCCGATCGGGGGGTTGGAGGTCTTTATTCACAATCCGCTGAAGAGAGTATAGCTCAACATCCCAGATTGCATCATTGGGTCGAGCGTCTATGGATCTCTCTGTATTTTGGCATCCCCAATTAGCTAAGTAGTCTGCTGCAACATTACCTTTTCTTTTGATGTGGCTGGGGATTAAATACTGAATCTGCTTGAGCAATTTACTTACTTCTTCAATAAGTGCTGTAGTTCTCCAGCTTTGGGATATTTTCTCCCAAGGTGTACCTTGTTTGAGTTTCTGGATAACTCCGGTTACCATGGCTGAATCTCCTTCAACAATAATTCTCTAGTAATTTTCTCTGACAGCTATAAGAATGCCTTGCTTTACCGCCATAAGTTCTTCTTCATTGTTTGTGGCATGGCCCAAATCAAATGCATAGAATAGACAGACTGCTCCTTGAGAGTTACGGAAAATCCCGCCTGCTCTAGCTTGTCCCGGATTACCTTTAGAGGTGCCATCGTAATTGAGTTTGATAAACCCTGGTTGAGGAGGTGACCAGTGTTCCTCAATAGTTTTATGAGGTGGTCTATATTTCCAGAGTCCTTTATAAAGCATCTGTGGTTTCAAATTGAGGTGCTCTAAAATCTGGGATTCTATCCCCACTGTCTACCAGTCTTCATCTGACAATCTTTCAACTAGTATAGTTTCCCGAAGGTTTTCAATGGAACGCTACGAGATGTGTTGCAATGGTTGGGCTGTTTCTTGGAAGATTTTGTGGTTCCTTTCTTTCCAAATGTTCCAGAGGAGGAAACCTATTGAGAGGGCCCATGCTCTATTGATCACTTGGCAGTGATACCTTCCTTTCCTCCAATTGCTAATGGTTTCAACAATACTATCATTTTTTTTATCCGTTTGTCGGAATAGAAGCTCCAAATTCCTCGAGATCGGCTGCACCAAAGGGCATGTGTTGAGAAGGTGTTCTGTTGTTTCACTGTCTGCATGGCATAAAGCACAATAAGAAGGGCCTATCATCCCCCTTTTCTGTAGGTTCTCCCACGTGAGTATCCTGCGATGGCTTAACAACCACAAAAAGTATTCTACTTTAAGCCAATGTTTCAGTGCCCATATTTTTTTCCATAGCGGCCGTGCAATATGCTGAATTTGTTGGGAGTGGATGTAATATCCCTCTTTAATTGTGAACTGCCCTTTTGTCGTGTAGCCCCATCTCAATATATCTGGCCGTGCAACTCGTCTAAGTCTAAGTTTCCTTGTTTTCAGTTCTTTGGTGAAATTTTCCCATTGTTGTGTGGCTTGGGCTGCCTCCCACCCGTTCTTATCTTTCCATTTTCTCCAGAAATCATTATTATTTGGACACCAATAATAACGCTATAATTTTTATTAGAATAATACAAGTTAGTGTTTTTTTGTCGAAAGCAACTGTAGATTGAAAGTATGAAATGAATGTCCTTTACAACCAATTATTTGATGTGGTTGTAACACTTTGAAGTGAAAGCACTCATTGGTGGAGATAATGTTTCAGTTATTTTGGGAAGAAAAACAAGAGTAAATGTCATCCGCGGTCATGGTGGAGTCACCAATGTTCTTTAGATAAAAGCAAACCATTTATTCTTCTCAAAGACTCACATCAAATAGAAGATTCCTTAAAGCAACAATCCTTTAAAGTATTGCAGAGTAGATCGAGATGGATACACTGATGATAGAAATGGGAATGGAAGCGAAAGTGCAAGAGAATACGTAGTGAATCTATATTCAGCGTTTTTCATATTTATTATACTGCTTCAGAGGCTGGAACTCTCGAGACACTGGGGTATTTTATGGAAAAATCTAGTAGTCCATTTTTTTCTCTTAAGCAAACAATAGAACAGCATTCGAAAATAATGGAATCAGAAGAGTAAGGAATGGAGTTGTCTTCGACAAACCGAGAAGTTGAGAACGGCCTGGATGATTTGATAGTGGAAGACACATGAAATCTCTAAATGCCTTAAACCGTGATCAATTGATTGAGCCTCTGCAGGAGGCAGCGAATAAGCATCGGTACATTCGGGATCAGGAGCGCTCGTTCGCCGTAAAAATCTCTCTGCCCAGAAAACTGTTCGTGCTTGGTCTTGGCGTGGAGACAAACGACCAGTCCCTAGCCGCCGTATTCTCATATTTCAGTGAATTGGATGAAACCCACATGATCACGGAGAAGAGAATAGGGAAGAATAAGGGATACTAGCGTACCTAATCCCGCTTTTTTATTTGTAATCCTTTTCAATTAAAACGTCAAAATTATATATACTTGTTTGTATTGATAAATTAATTGAGTTGTAAAACCAGAATGAGAGTATTTTAACCATTCATAAATTACAATTTTTTTGAATGTTCAAACTTATAGAACATATAGCGAGTTAAAGCACTTAAAAACTGTAAAAAAGAGAATACATCGTTATAGCTTAGTGGAGTCTCATTCCTCCACAGTGTCAACTAACAGTCAACTTACATTCATTCATTGAAGCTCATGGAGCTTAAAATGAATTGGAACCCCTAAATATAAAATTATTGCACCCATATATATCGACATTAATACACGATGTTCCAAAATTTTTATGAAGTTGGTTTGCATGTCATAATGCTCACGGAATCTGGGGTAAATTCCACTTTCCTACGATTGCTTGTGTGTGTCATCTGATACACTCAAGATTTACAGAAAGCCTTGGAATATGCAAGACATTTTCAAAACTTCCATCTTTGAATTGCACTCTTCCTTGTCGAGTTGCTGCAACTGCAGAATTATCCCCCATGAGAATAGAAGGCCCTGACTATGCATGTAGAGAAGAAAAGGATTCCTTTGAAGAAGCCATATGATGTGAAGCTCCTGAATCGATGATCCATTCTTGTGGTGCAGAATGAAGAGTAATAAAAGTATGCCCATTACCTCTTGGATCTGGTGCTTTTTCGCCATACTTATTCTTGGCATTCTCACGAATGTGGTCTCCAAGATTGTGTCGCTGGAGTGTTTGCACCATAATATCTATGGTCTTCTTCATGAATGCAGATTCGGGATGAAAACCACAGTGGCAATAATTACACATTGATTTCTCTTTCATTCCTTTCCTTTCCTTTGAGCTGGATGATCCATCAAGGGGCTTGGGATTTCCTCCCTTTCTTGGATCAGGATCCTTCTTCCGTTTTTCTTTTGGATGGTCTTTGGAATTTGTCTTTCCTTTTGCATGCACAGTAAGTGCATGCGCTTTGGAATTTTTAAGTGTGCCCATTTTGATGAGGTTATCTTGCTCATGCATCAAAGACTGAATAAAAGAATCCAATGAGGGCATCTTCCAAGTTGCACCGGTTGCAGATCTTATTGTGTCGAATGTAGAGACAAATACTGCATACTCTGGACCAAGTTTTGATAAAATGGAAAGAATCAACTGATTTTCTTGCTTGGATTTGTTGATCCCGCATCGTTTCAGCTGAAGCAACCAGGCTTTATATCTTGTGAAAAAATCTTGAATGTTCTCAAAATTTCTCGGATCTAATGAGTTTAACTCATTTTCGAGAATGTGACCTTGCATTTCATCGTGTTTTTCAAACAATCCTTCCAAATTTTTCTATACTTCATTTGGAGTTAAACATGAATCAACATGAAATAGCAGTTCTGGAGAGATAGATAAACATAGGATGTTGAAGGCCTCGTCCATGCAATTGAAATATCTTGTTTTCTCCATTTCCGATGTCAGTTCAACTTCTGTTTCCATGGTTATTCGAAATAAGCCTCTACTTCTGAGATGAAGTAGAATCTTTGGCTTCCATTCGAAGTAATTATATGGAGTAAGAATTTTTTATTGTGGAAACTCCAATTTAGACTCCATTCTTTGTTGTTTCTTCAATCTTCTAAACCTACAAATAAAAATTGCTTGTGCACTGATTAAAAATCCCTGCACTCCGATACCATGTAGAGGTTTTCCATTACACCAAAATCCGCAGATGTTCGTAAACTTCCAAACTGGTAACTAGGATCATGAGGGTGGGAATTACGGATTCCATAGAGGTGTAGTGATTACTCCAACACCTACCCTCAAATGCAACTCGGGGGAATCAATAGCCCCCCTCAAACGCAACTCGGGGGAATCGAATCTGGGTCTAGGCTCTCATACCATGTAAGATTTTGAGATACAAAGATCTAGACTTGAGAAAGAATGAACAAACTTGCAAGAGATGGAAGGAATGAGCAAGAATATGGAAAATAATGAAAATTGATTCTTCAATATTGGTTTTGGAATAAACACATAAAAGCAACTAAGTTAAGCTTAATTGTACATGTAATAATTATGGATAGTTAAAGCTAACTGAAGTTAAGTGTGCTTTATGTTCTGCTAATGTGTACATGCACCACATGCAAGCAGTAAGTTAACTAACTAAGCTAAGTGCACATCACATGCGATATTTAGAGTTTAACTAAAGCTAATCTAGGTGCATGTACACCAACACAACTAGTCTAGGTGCATGTACACAAAAACCTATAAAGGAATACATACACTTAACCAGTTACATGGTGATAGAGAATTGTATTAAATAGGAATATGGTAAATCAAATCCACCAGTGAGAATGTAAATATTCTTCAGTAATGTAACTATTGTTGTTATCATTTATTAATATACTAAATTAAATGGCGACACTACATATTGTTGTTGCCTACGAATGCCAATCATGAATGTTGCTTCATTGAGCCCACTCTTGAAGAATCTTCACTTCTACATGTCTCTATTCATGCACCACATCAATATTTGACTTCACATCCATTTATGTACAGAGAGAGTAATGAAAACCACATTGAAATGTTGAAATATTGTAATTATGTGCCAAGCATCATAGTGGTTTCTTGTGGGTTGGTGCCAAGACTGTCTTTGAATGTTGACGGATCCACAATCCTAAGATTATCAGTTCCCTTCCCCTCATACTTCACATCCTCCATAGTGATGGTGCATTGTGTCTAACGTATCACAGCACGACAGAACTGTGTCATGGCTCTGTCGTTCCAATTTTTTTGGGCAACGCCTACCCATTGATGTTGAAGCCATGAGATGAATCAACATTAAATTTCTGCATAGATGGTGTGTCGAGGAGTTTAGAGATCACGGTATCTAGGAGTCTAGCAATCACCCTGACAACATGCACGCATCTCTGGAGGTCCAAAGGGTGTGAATAAGAATTGTATCAAACAGATGGATTCTCTCAGTGATCCCTGCTGCGTAACTGAAGCTATCCACTATGCTAGATTCTTAATAATTTTTTTAGAATAAGCGTTGCTCTTGGTGTGGGTGTGTGGAGATGTGTTTCCATTTACAAAGTAGCTCCAAAATTCTCAACATCAAGCTAAGCATAATAGTGTGAAATTCCAAAAGGAATGGTAGGAAAACCTTTGTAGTTTCGCTAGCTTTCTGGGCTCTTCACTGTAAGGGAAGCGAGATTCATAGAAGTTACAAAATTATTAAGGTAGTTAGGTTAAATGAAGGGAGTAGTAGATGAGTGGTTTAAAACATTTCAATCATCTAAAATTTGATGTAAGGTTGTAGATAGATACACCATGCCAGCTGGGGGAGTTGTTTTCCAAGAAAAAGGCGTAAATATTTGGAAAATAAATGAAATTGATTTTTTTATTAAATTATAATTAATTGAGTAAGACTACAACTCGTTTATATATATATATATATATATATATATATATATATATATATATATATATATATATTAGTTGATATAAAAAAATTTTAATCAAAATTTATGATCTATTTTACTAGTAAATCATTTAAAAATACAATATATTTAGGTCAAGGAAAAATTTAACTAGTGAAAAAATATTAATTTGTGTAGGAAGGATGGTAGAAGGCATTTCACAATTAATTTGAATATTGTGTAAAGAGATGAATTGTAAAAAATCTTGGTTATTAAAGAGATAGTTTGAAGCACCTTCATAATTAATATGATTATGATGTTAGAAGAATACGATGAAAATCTTCACTAGACTTTAAAGGGATTATTTGACCTATTTACAAAATTAAATAGATTATAGTGTAAAAATTTAATATTAATGGAATTAATTTATTATATATATTTTATAAGAAACTTTTTATATAAAATTTGAGAGTTTTTACATAGTCAAATAATGAAATAATTAGGCTTTTATAATATATAAATTTATTTTAAATTAATAAAACTATAAAAATGATATTAAAAAAAAAAATATATATATATATATATATATATATATATATATATAATTTTTTTTTTCCAACCATAAACACTCTATATATATATATATAATTTTGAAACATACACTTGATAAAAACACTCCAATGAAAATTGACCTGAAATTGTTCCAATTTCAAATAGCATGTACCTATTTCATCAAATCAGAAGCATCACAATTTTCAGCTTTTTAGGATAGTAATTTTGCCTTTATAATAGCATTCTGTGTCATGTGGACAATAAGAAAGATGTTCAAGATATACATGTGTATCAATATAAACTTTGACATTTATGTAAAATGCGTATTGCCTTTTGTAAAATTATTAGAGAACAAATATGGATCTTATTGAAGAATAATTGCACAAACATGCCAAGTTGAAAGAGAAAAACAATAAGAATTGAGAATGAAATTAATTCATCAATATTAGTTTTTGGAATCAATACATAAAAACAACTGAGTGATGTTTAGTTTTACATTTGTTGTCATATTTCAACAAAGTCCACACTAACAATAATTTTCCTAATCCATTGCCCATGCCCATTCATCATCTCTTCTGCAAGCCAAGAGAAGTGAGACACCATCTCAGCTTCTCTACTGTAACTGGATTCGTGAATATATCTGCATGATTTTCCTGTGTATGGACCTTCTTGAGAACTACTTTTCCACCTTCAATTACATGTCTCAGAAAGTGATACCTTACATCGATGTGCTTGGTATTGTCGTGATAGGTTGGATTTGTAGCCAAATGAATGACACTCTGACTGTCACAGAATACATTCACTTTCTCCTATGTTCTTCAAATCTCATCAAGCAGAACTTTTAACCAGATTGCATCTTTATAGGAATCTGAAGCAGCTATATACTCTGCTTCAGTCGTGGACAAAGCAACCGTCTCTCGAAGCTTTGACATCCAGCTAATTTCTCCACCTGCAAGAGTAACCTGTAGTAGATCTCCTTTTTTCCAAATAATCTAGATAATCCACATATCCACATATTGAACCTCAACGACCATCAAAGCTGATGCAACGGTCACTTGTGCCCCTCAAATACCGAAGCACCCATTTCATTACTCGCCAATGTTCTTCTCCTGGATTTGCCATGAACCTGTTGACAACTCCAACTACATGTGAAATGTCAGGTCTTGTAGATACCATCGTATACATGAGGTTTCCTACCACATTTTCATATGGTACATGAGACATATAACTTCTTTTCTTTATTGGTTCAGGGACTTAAATCCGAAGAAATCTTAAAATGGGAAGCTAATGGAACATTAATAGGTTTCACATTGTTCATACCGAAATTTTCAAGTACACTCTCCACGTACTTATGTTGTGATAACCAAATCTTACCATTCTTCCTGTCTTTGTGTATCTCCATGCCCAAGATATGTTTTTTCACTCCAAGATCCTTCATATCAAACGTCCTAGAAAGTTAAGCCTTTAACCTGTTGATTTCTTCCATTATTTTTCTTGCAATAAGCATATCGTCAACATACAACACCAAGATAATGAATATGCCATTGAAACTTTTGAAGTATACACAATGATCATACTCACTTCTGATAAAATTTTGGCTCACCATGAAGGAGTCAAACTTCTTGTACCATTTCCAGGGCGATTGCCTCAGGCCATACAATGATTTCCTGAGCTTGCAAACTAATCTTCTGCTGCGACCTTGTACAAAACCTTCTGGCTGATCCATATATAACTCTTCATCCAAATCACCATGAAGAAAGGTCATTTTAACATCTAACTATTCTAACTCAAGGCCAAGTAATGCAGTTAGTGCCAACATAGTACAAATAGAAACACGTTTAATGACTGGTGAAAAAATTTCATGAAAATCAAAAACTTCAACCTGAGAATATCCTTTTGCAACCAACCTCACCTTATACCTCTCAATACTTCCATAAACTTTTCTCTTCAACTTGAAGACCCATTTGCACCCAACAACACTTCTTCCTTCAGGAAGTTCTACAAGATTTCAGGTATTTTTCTTAGCTAAGGAATCCATTTCTTCTTCCATAGCCTTTTTCCAAATCTCGCTATATGTATCATCTACTGCTTCATGATAACAAGAAGGTTCCCCATCTTCAGTAATCAATGCAAAAGATAAGGCAGAATCTTCATACCTTTTGGGTGTTTTTCATTCCCTTGTAGGCCTTCTTAGAGTGACTGGTTGCTGAATTGGTTCTTGAATTTCTCTAGTTTCCTTTACATCTTCACCTTTTTAGTTAGAATTCTCTCCTTCCTTTCAAATTTCTGGAAAAGGTTTAGTCTCAATTGAATCTATTGATTTGGTGATACCTGTTCCTATTCAACTCTCCCAACATCTGATTTTAGAAGAGAAGATTCATCAAATGTTACATCTCTACTAATGACTATCTTCCGTGAAGAAGGATCCCACAACCTATATCCTTTCACTACATAATCATACCCAACAAAGACACAACATTTCGATTTTGGATATAACTTTTAACAATGATTTGTAGGAATAAGAGCATAGGCATCACAACCAAAAATATTCAAATAAGAATAATCACACGACTAGCCTGACCAAACTTCTTCAGGAATTTTATAGTTTATGGCAACCGAAGTTGATATATTAACTAAATAACAAGAAATAGATACTGCTTCTTCCCACAACTCCTTTGGCAGGTCAGCATTGCTGATCATGCTTCTAGCTCTTTCCATAAGAGTTTGATTCATCGGATTCGCAATGGCATTTTGCTGAGGACTATAAACAACAGTTTTATGTCTAACAATCCCTTCATCCTTACAAAATTGTTCAAATTCTAAAGAAGTAAATTCACCTCCATTGTCAGCTCTTAAACATTTAATTTATTTTCCTGTTTTGTTTTCCACAATTGCTTTAAATTATTTAGAAAACATTAAATACATCACCTTTATTTTTCAACATATCGACCCAGACTTTCTGGGAGAAATCATCAATAAATGTTAAGAAATATAAGGCACCTCCATAAGACACAATAGGAGATGGTCCCCACAGATAATAATGAATGTAGTCTAAAATTTGTTTACTATTATGATTACCTGTCTTGAAGCTTTGTTTACATTTTTTTCCATACACAAAATGTTTACAAAAATAGAAATTCAAGGATTTAAAATCAGGAAGAAACCCACGGTTCATCAGTAACTGAAGAGATTTCTCGCTCATGGGACCCAACTGCTGATGCCATAGACAGGAACCTTCTTTTAATTTTTCTGATACAATCACTGCTTCACTAACTTGAGTGCTTCCTTTGAGTATGTACATATTTCTGACCTTTTTAGCCTTCATAGTAACCAAGGCCCCTTTTGAGACTTTCAACACTCCATTCTGACTTGTAAATTTATACCCATTCGAATCCAAAACTCCCAAGGAAATCAAGTTTTTCTTTAGTTCAGGTACATGCCTAACATTAGATAATGTTTTAATTGTATCATCATAGATTTTAATTTTTACATTTCCCATCGCAACAGTATAACAAGATGCATTATTTCCCATAAACACAGAACTACCATTTATACTTTCATTTGAAGTAAACCAACTTCTGTGTGGAATCATGTGATGAGAAGCACTAGACTCTAATAGCCAGGTTTTAGCATCTTGAGAGACATTACAAATAGGTAGAGTTTCAACAGTTAAAAGTTCATCAATCATAACTGAATCAACCTGATTTTCTTCTTTATTTTGGTTTCTCGACTCCTTTTGTTTCCAACAGAATTTCCTAAGGTGTCCAATTTTATTGCAGTACCAGCACTTGCGTTTACACTTCTTGCCACCCTTTGTCTTTGATCTAGAAGAACCCCTTGATTTCTCCCCTCTTTCCTTTGACCGACCTCTAGCAACCATTGATTTTGGTGCGAATGTCTCAATACTAGATTTCCTTCGTACTTTTTCAGATAAAAGAGCACCCACAACTGATTCAAATTTCAATGAATTAACAATCCTCAAACTAATTGAAGTTATGAAGTGGTCCCATGAATCTCGAAAAGAACACAACAAGGTCATCACCTTGTCTTCTTCCTTCATTTTAAATTCCATATATGGCAAATCACAAATAAGTGTATTAAAAGCATTTAAATGTTCTGCAATTTTTGTACCCTTCTTCATTCGAAGACTGTACAGTTGTCTTTTCAAATAATTTCTTTTGTTAATGATTTATTCATATACAAGGTTTCTAGTTTTTCCCACAACCCTTTAGTTGTACTCTCTTCAACAATATTAAAGATAAATTCATTTGCCAAACATAACCTAATGGTACTGAGGGCTCAGGCATCTAAGTCCTCCTAGTCTGAATCTCTCATACTTTTAGGTTGTTTCTTTACCCCATCTAATGCCTTGTGCAACCCTTGTTGCACCAGAAAGTCCCTAACCTTCAGTTTCCACAATACAAAATTTTTCTTCCTGGTGAAATTCTCCACCTCAAACTTTGCATTCGTCATTTTGGCCATTTCTTCCTACAAATATTGTGGGTTTTCCCTTCTTTCTTAAATTTCCAGCTAGGGTTTAAAAAAATATATGTTTCCCCTTTTTTCAGATAGGGTTTATTTATGGTTTCCAATCTTCATAATTTCTTTATAAAAGAATTTTCTTTCCAATCCCATAATTCTGTTCGGAATCCGACTTTGCTTCTTTTCTTAAATTTCCACAAAAAAAAATAAAAATCAAACCCTATTATAATATTTTATGTTCAAACCCTTCCTCTCTATTCTCAAAACTAAGTTTTTTTTTTTTTTAAATTTAAATTTTAAACTCTCAATTCTTTAAACCCTCTTCAAACAACATTGATTTCCTAAAACATTTCTTGAATTTTTAAGCAAATAATAACTCTATTTTAAATAAAACAGTAAATTTTTTCTCTTTAAAAGAAAAATTACCTGACTTTCTCCTATTCTGTTGTTTGTTCAACGTGTGGGAAGAATTGTAGTCTTCTTCAGACTCTGCAGAATTACATCTCTTCAATGACAGTGGCCCCTCATTTTTGATGGTGGTAGCTAGGTTCTGGCTTGCTCGAAAAATTATATACAACATCAATGTTCTCACACCACCCTTCCTCTCTGCTACAATTTTTCTTCATAAATAGGCTACGACAAAAATTAGTCTCTCGATGACTCTATAGGGTCTCACGGCTCTCTGACAACTTCTGCATAGGTTAAAAAAAGTTTCAACGTAGTGCGTGCTCCACAATACCCTCAACAACAACTTTTCAAGCGCTCTTCCAATGGACATCGTACGACTCTACAGTTTCTATGGCATACTTCTCTACAGTTTCTCTGGTGATTTTCTTCTGCACAGCTTACGTTCCTTACTCGGAGATAAAGGCTCTGATACCACTTATTATTCTGGGAAAACATTAAACAAGAAGAAAGATAAACTGAATGAAAACTAAATGTAAAATACACACAAAGATAAACACAGGAATTTACATGGTATAACCTTGACAGGGTGTCAAGGAAACCTCCATGGTGAAAGGGGTTGGAAAATCTATTAATCAAGAATGATTCTCCACATTTTACAAGCCTCTCGGGCCATCTAATTTAACCTGGGCTATTTCTTTATTCTAACTTCATTTCGTTATACAACGAACTAACAGGTAATAAGTAAATTCGTCCAAAATTACATTATTTACATTTGTTGTCATATTTCAACAGTAGCAATGGTTTTCTAACCTCCTATGTCAAAGATTTCATTTACACGGTGTGAGATGATTTGGGATTTGTCCATGATCCTTTAGCCATATATGTGCATATTCTATGACATATTTCATAGGTTTTGTTCTAGCACACATATTACGCTTGGAGGCCAATGACTATGTTTATAAGGCCCATGTGTTGGTGTGTGAATATTTCATATGGTCCATGATCCCTTAAGACATCTTCCAAATCCCATGAGAATAATGTTCCTCAATAGATCATGTCTAGAGTATTAACACTTGTTATGGTTTGTAAAATCTCGTAATGGTGCCCATATTACATTTTGTAGGCCAAATATTCTCGTCGTCGTCTCTATGTTGTTTTTTTAGGCTATACATGATGTATGATCCCTAAACATATATTTTTAGGCCCTAGTCGATTTTTGGTCCTCCATGGATCATATCCATAACCTTTAGATCCATGCATGGTATGAAAAACCTTATAATGATGGCAATATTATAGTAGTTGTACGAAATACTCTCCTCATATGACCTATTATGTAAGTGAGTCATGCTAAATAATGTTAAGGTAGCACATTTTAGTATATAGTAGAGGAGAGGGGTATTCCTTACTCCATATGAAAGGACAAACTATCCATCAGAGAAGCTTGAAGATAGTTCAAATAAGTCATGAAATATTAAGAGGAAAGATCAAGGAGAACACTTTAAGATCTTGCAAGATAGGTAGGTGTGGGAAGTTAAATCCATGAATGTGAGATGTAATAGATGAGGTGAAGAATGAATCTACATAATATTTTTGGGTTAACTAAGACATAGGGCAGTTATAATGGTCAAAGAGTGGAAAGAGGAATAATAAAGCTTGTGAAGAGAGAAAGATTCTAAAAAAGGAATTGGATTGAGTAAGCAAATTTATGGAGATTGAAGGATGAGGAATACTAATTAAAAATGATAAAATAAATGGGAAAATGATATATTAGATTGGGTATATAGAGCTACTGAATGAAATAATATTTATCAATGTACAAAACATGATAAAATTTGTGTATGGACTATAGAGAACAAAATTTTGATGATTATGTGCCATAAATAGAGGAGAAGCATTGAGGTGTATTGATTATCTTTACAATATGTACGTATAGTAATTAATTATTAATAAAATGATAAAAAATAATATCATAATATTCTATGCATCAATAAATGTATGTTCTTATATTTAGATATTTTTTTCCTATGCATTCTTGTAGAGATCTGTAGATTCAATGTGTAAATAGATATTGTAGTTGTTTTTCATTTGGTAAAAAAATTGTGGCTAATGTCCATTTGAATTATGTTCTGATATAACTATTGTGTAAAGGAATGTGTATCTTATACATATAATAATTAAGTGTGTAATTTTAATCTATTTATTATCATTAGAAAAGGGAGAGCAATAAAGAATTCAAAATTTCATGGATTATGCATGGATTAACGAGTTGATGCTATCTAGATGAAAAGGGAGTTGAGATTTGTTTTAAGTATATTTAGTTATCCTTAAAAACTTATACTTTATTTGGATAGTTACATATGTTTTATCAATAACTTTTCACTCCTCTTATATGTTTTTCTATCCGCATATTTTATGCTCAGGAGTTCCCTTTAAACAATTCGTGATTTTCTCTCATGTTTTTTTCATACAATCTACAAACACCTACGAAATGACATGATATAATAAAATCAAGGAAAATGTGAAATTTTTAGTGGATATCATAGATTCCATACACTTGTACACCCATAATATTGAACACCAATTATCTTAATTCTCCATACTATAAATATTATTTTTATGATCAGAGAAAGGGTCATGACTAGTGGACATAGATACCTACTAGAAAATTGTGAAGAGGATCATTTCCTTAGGTTTTTGCAGTCTATTCACCCTAATATCCCCTTGGCTTTAACAACATTTTCTATTTTTGAGTTGTTCCAAAATATTCATTAGATTTCCCTAAGAGAGTGAAAACAAGAGTTTTTAATATAGATGAGACTCATAAGTGTTGAGGATAGAGGAACCTAGACATGGTGAGAAAGTTGAAGACAATAAGAATCATACAAATTTCATTCTTATTTTAATGTTTTTGTATAAATATCTCTATATTTCCCACCACCCCCCAATTTCGTTTAAAGCTTTATCTTAATTTTCTTTCAGTTTAATGGATTACAAATGGAATTGACTTTACCTCATATCAATTAATTTTTTTCTTAATTATATATTTTTCGCTTATATCCTTGATTAAGTTTGAGTGAGGTTGTTTCTTATCTTATGTGAATATTTTGAGTAGGAAATTTTGTTAGAAGATTTCTATTTGGATTGATAATAATGTGAATGGAATTGTAAGATAATTTCAAGTATTTTCAGGTACTATCTCTTTTGTACTTACTAATTTAAGTTGAATATGCTTTCAAGATCGGGGTGTGAGCCAAACAAATGATTTCTATGGGATTCAGGCGGCCATAACGGAAAATGGTAACGTTAAGTTAGGGGTGGCATGGCCACCCCCATACATGCAGAAGCATGCATAGTACACGAGGTGGTAATTACACTGATAGAAGGTGGTCAAAGGGGTGACTAAGGCAATAGAAGGAGATCAATATGGATGCCATAAACATTGTGAGAGGTCAAGTCAGAATTTCTCAAGTCGTTAACAAAAGGACACCGGAGAAGGTCGATGTCACATTGTGGAGAGAGCATGATATTTTCTTCTTGGCTTGTGTATTCACATCAGGGTGGCTCGACCTCAACTCTCTAGTACATATTATGGAATGCTTTTAATTTTTCATTATGTGTATGGTTACTTATGTCTAGAAGAAATTTTTTTCGATGAATAATATTGGTTACTCTATTGGATTATGAGATTTATGGGGTCATAGGGTTATAAAAAGGTTTCAAACCGAATTTTCCACTCTTCAATTTGAGGGTTGGTTGTGTCAAACTAGATTTTATATTGTTGTTGTTGGCTTTGTCTTTGGAACTTTCTGTTTAACAAAATTTCCGGGCTCAATGATATCTTGGAACCTAGGTGTTTCCATTCACAGCCTATGGGAGTGGGGGCAAGTTTTGTCTAGACATTTTTTGCTATAGGTTGGGTGTTTCATATGTTTGTGCTACCGAATTCATACAATGAGATTGGATGGAGGTTCTTTATATTTCTTTATTTTGACTTTGAGTGGAAGCCTACTAAAGGCCAAAAGGGTCAAGGGGACACACCATTTTGGTAAATAGACCTACATTATGGAGAAAAAACCCACCATAAATGTTTGGGTCACAATTTCTTCATCCTAGTTTTTCATTATATGGAAATACATTGGTTTTGGTTTGTTAAATCTTTCTTTCTCCATGCATGTTTGGTAGATACCACCTATACTTGGTACTTTGGGCTCTCCAAGTGTGGGATTGACTATCTCCAACTATAGAAGCCTACTCATAGTGCCCAAGTGAGGAATATAGATAAAGGATCAGGTCATGCTGATCACTTGAGGAAATGTTTCAATAGGTGGAGAAGAAACAACATGACACGCTCTAACCATAGGTCTAGTTTCGGTGTTGATAGAGGGAGATAGTGAGTTATGGCACACTCTGTTCCAATCGAGGGACGGTTCATAGTAAAACCTCTAGAATGAGAAGTGATGCTATCAATTCTTACCAAACTAGGACACACACTTAGGCCACATAATTTTATAGACTGGGAAAATGAAGTTCGAGAAGAACTAGACCCTAACGAGTAGGACATGTTACTTGAGTGGGATTACTTTATTCTAGATCTAGGTAATACTCAGGGTCACTACACCTTATTTTTGCAAGAATTTCATGTCTAATAGTTGATGAAAACACTATTGGAAAAGGACTTAATGCTTACATTGACAAAAAACCCAAGAAAAAAAGAGGAGTTGCGAGAGAATTCATAGTGAATTATAGTTGATCAAATGCCAAATACAACTACAAAATGCCTGGTTTCATTTCATAGAAAGATACATTCCATGTTTGCAACCAAAAACACAAATAGGAAGTAATGACAGGGACCTTACCCCAGTATATTCTTTCGATGAATAAATTCCCCTAGATGCATAATAGAAATTTTTTTTTCTTTGGAGTAGGAGGATAGATAGTAGATATTATTGAGATATTTTTGTTTATGAAGATTTCAAAGACTCACATAGACAATTTAAATTTTTGACTCGATATAACAAAACCAAATGGTCAACATACCTCGCTCATGATGTCTTTACCATCTAATTTTTGAAGGAATAGAAAGGAAACACCTCCATTAACAAAATAACTTGAAGATCCTAGAAGATATGTTACTTATGTTTTATTACTCTATCACTCAGTCTAATTCTACTCACTAGGAATACTTTAATATATCTTCACTTTATGTTTTTCTTTTGTCAGTAAATGTGAATATGTTGATCTTTGGTTAAGTGAGATAAAGGGAAGGACAATTGGAAAATTTAATTATGAGAAATTTTAATGCTAATAATAACTCATGACAGAGTTTTAATTAATATGTTTTTATTTTTGTGAAGAATGAAAAATCTCGAAAATTAATTGTGTGATTTATTGTGGAAGTGTTATTACTCATAAATAATTCTTGGGTATCTAATCCAAATGATTGGATTTAATAAAGGAATTAATATATTGACCAATCAAGACATTTTCCTCAATAGTGGGAAAGAGGAGATCATTAATGAGCAGATAACTACCTACCACCTATTGGTGAGCTAGAGACAATTGTTATCCACAAAAGGAGTGGTAGCTCAGTTCAACTTCATTTATTTTCTCTCCTTTTTTTTCCTCATTATGAGAGTATAATATACTGAAGAGAAGTAAGAAGGAGAAAATATAAGAAAATAATTGCAGGCCTGGTTTGATCGGAGGGACAGGAGCTCCTTGTTGTGTCAAGGTTGGGAGGAGCCAAGTATTTAACCATTAATTTCTAAGACAATTGTTTTCAAGTCACTATTCTGGCCTTAATACCTATTCTTAAGAATTGATTGTTGAAATTATTATTTTTTATTTATAAGAGTTGATGATTTTGAAGTATTGACGATACAAACACATGATTAGAAAATTAATAAATACAAAATATTTCTTATTTTTCCTCGATGAGATAGTGCTTCAGGAAAATATTTAAATTGAGAGGTTTTTGATGAAAAAATATAATATCGACAATGGATATTAATGGGATGGTATTATATTTAAATTAGTATAGTTGTAGTTATAATTATGGAAAAGGAAAAATGAAAAAAGAAAAAAAAACCGAGTACATGTTATTTCTTATTACATTAAATTATATACTTGTCGACTATTGGCCTTAGAATAAAGGTTACTGTACGAATAAAAAGGGAAGCATTCTACCAAGTAAAACATATAGGTATATAGGAAAGAAAATTTGTATTTGAAGATGTGAAAGGGAATTGCATGCGAGAACTTTATATGTTTGTTAATTTGTATTATTAGAAAAGAAGCTAATTACAAGGAGTTAAGGCTATTTATATCTTTCTAGAAACATAATTTTCTTGTAAAATTAACTATATAGCATGTAAAAACAACATGAATATGATGCAACAATTTAAAATTTCTACCTAGTATAAGGAAGAGAGTTTTTTTTTTTTTTTTCAAAAAGACTAGGCATAGGTCCATATATATATATATATATATATATATATATATATATATATATATATATGTGTGTGTGTGTCTAGAAATGATAATTTATAAATAACGTATAACAACATTGCTTCATAAACAAGAAAATAAAAACTATGTACAGATAGTGAAACTAATTAGTTATTTGAATTATATTGATACTTGGCCATAACGACCAAGTAAAATTTTATATAAAAAAAAGGTTGTCAAAATCGAGTAGTTATATATTAAATTACGATGGGAACATTATGAGTATAAATGCAAATGACCGTAGTACATCATATCAAAATGGAAAGCATTTTTTTAGATGCTCTGACCTAGGTCTGGTTGACTCTACTCCTACTCCAACTTTCTGAGCTCCCTGCATCTCCCTACGGCCTTTGACGTTGTCAGCCCTGCATGGGCTCCTCCCAAGGTCCCTTGTCGCAGTTGGCTGGTGGTCCCTCAGCTCCCTCTTTTAGGGATTTGGTTGTTAGTAACTCGCCCAAGAACAACACCTCCTTCTTCACCCACCTCACACACTCCTTTGCTTTTTCCCACCCTGATCTCACTGTTGTGACCTCTGACAGCTAGAAAAACAAAGGTAAAGAGTTTTTAGACCTCTCAGTGAACCATGTTGTAAACACTTCAGCTCCCAGAACAACGGTTGCAGAAAAGGATGCTCCCATCAAGGAAACTAGTCCTCCAGGGGCACCCAAGCAAACAAATATATGCCACCCAAAAGCTAAGAGGACAACAGAAGTAATCATCCAAGATCTGGACATCATGTTTTATAGAGAATACATGTAGGAGCATGCTATAATATGAAAATTTATGGGAATTTGGCCAACTGAAAGAGCCCTCAAGGGCTGGATCCAAGAAAAATGGAAACCAAAGGGAGGAATAAACCTAAAACTAGGATCCAAAAGGTTCTTTAAAGTATTTTTTTTGTCTCTTAGAAGATCAATATAGAATATTTGAAGGAGGCCCTTATTTCTTCAACTTGGCAGGCCTTTACATGAGCTTATGTAAGGAAAACTTCACACCCAAAAAAGAGGATTTCATAAATGTTCCAGTCTGGGTTAGGCTATATTCCCTACCCATGAACTATTAGGTGCCCTCTATTCTCAAAACCTTCAGAGAAGAGCTTAGATAATACATCCAAATGTCTGAGGAAACTATAAGCATACATTACATCTCCTATGCAAGACTTTGTGTTTACATCGATGTCTCAGGGGCACTACTAGAATCCATATGTCTCAACTATAAGGATGAAATCCAGACACAAAAAATTGATTAAAAGCATATACATTTTAGATGACGAAAGTTCCATGAGCATGGACACATCTTTCGAGAATGCCCTCAAAACAAGGCATCAACAACTAAAGACCATACTAGCAAGAACAAGGAAGAGCATGGATACACCAAAATTAGAAACCAAAACAAACAAAGTAAAAGAGAAAGCATAAATAAATATCAAGTCACAGTCTCTCAACATAAAAAATTTTAATTTTTGAACTCCACACACGAGGAACCAACCACTCACAACAATATGGAAGAACAAAAGAAATAGTAAGAAAATTCCTCAGAAAACAACCATTTGGATGTCGAAGCCACAGAAAATAGCATGAATGAAAATGAATAGAATCAGGAATATGTAAAGATGAAGAAGGCATACGAAACACCCACTCGAGAGGAACACATAATAGAAGAGGTTCTAGAGGGAGTCAACCTCCAAAAAATTGAAAAAAATTGGAAAGAAAATGGAACACATGCCATCCCAAAGGATCAAATCGAAAACATTGAAAAGGCATTCTTCTTACAAGAGAGCATGAATCCAACATTAGAACAAAAATCCATGGATGTAGAGGCAGGAAAATTTATTATAGAAAATCTAAATGTAAGAAAATACTTCGTAAAGGGACCTAACAGAAAGTGCGACCGAAAACAAACTAACCAACTCTTGTGAGAGCTAGGGGCTCATTTGATCAATGAAGGAAACATAAGAGCCATAACCCTACCCCTCAAAAAGAGAATGTGAAAAACTAGATATTATGTTACTTCAAAAAGCTAAGAGTGACCTAGATAGCATGGAAATGATGAAGAAAAAATGGTTCAAAGACTACAGCCATGCTGCAATCTCAGCTAGAGGCTTAGTGAGTGGCATTAACACTCTTTCGAAGAACTCCCAATTCAAGCTCACTCACTCAACTGCCACCAGAAATACCGTAGAAATTGTCCTAAAAATCATAGGATCTACATATATATTATTTTTTACCAATGTTTATGCTCCCCACAAAGTGGCTGAAAAACTCGAACTGTTATGCAGCCTTAGAAAAATGCAAAGATACCTCAACCACCCTTACAAAATTATTCCATGGGACTTCAATATGGTGTTCAAATTGAATCAAAAGAGAGGGGGTCTAAGGAGGTTGGACAAAGACTCAAAGGCTTTCGAGAGAACCATTGATGATCTAAGCCTCATATATATCCCCACCAAAACTAGCTCATTCTCTTGGAATAACGGGCGAGGTGGTCACACGCAGGTAGCCTCAAATATGATCCGCTTTCTCATTTCATAAGAAATATACCTCACCTCCTAGGAAACCAAAGCCATAATTATTCCTTAGGTGGGCTGGGATCACTGGTCTATCTCTCTGTCTATCTAGATCTCAGCTGGACCCAAAAACAAGCCCTTCAAATTTGAAGCTTTCTCGCTTTATCACCTAGAATTATTGGAAAAATGGAAGAATGGTGGGATACCTCTCAACCCAACCACGGGAAAAATATGTACAGGTTCGAGCAAAAACTTAAGTTCATCAAGGTATAGCTAAGGAATTGGAACAAAAAAAAATTTGGGAACATCCTCACGAAGAAGGAATTTATGGAACTAAAATGAGAAGCCCTACAACTAAAAATCATCAAGAAAGGCCTCAACGATCAGAGAAAATAGGAGGAAATAAATCTCCAGAACAGATGGGAGGAAAGGGCTTCCCAATAGGAAAAAAATGGCAACAAAAATAATGCATCAACTAGTTGAAATGCGGGCAGAAAAAACATGTCTTTTTTGCATCTCTCTATGATCCAGCATAGGAAAAATAACAGAATCTCAAGCCTCAAGACCATACATGGAGTTACAATACACACCCATTCAAAGCTAGAAGAGGAACTCAATAAATACTTTGGCTCACTACTTGCTGACACCAACAATAGCAGGTCTAAAAATATAAAAAAAATAGCATATCACGTCCCAACTCTCCTCACTTAGGAACACAATCAAATGTTTCTCATAAAATTTTCAATCCAAGAGGTCAAGGAGGTGTTTATGTCCATGCCTAATGGAAAAGTGCCTAGCCCAGATGGCTTCCTCACTAACTTCTAAAAAGGTTGCTGGCCAATGTTGAAAATGGAGTTCCATGAATTAGTGGAGGAATATCGCATTCAAAAATCAATCCTAAAAGCTCTAAATGATACCTTCCTCACCTTGATTCCAAAATATGAAGATTCTAACTCCCCCGACAAGTTCAGGCATATTTCTTTTTGCAATTTTATCTATAAAATTATATCCAAGGTCTTAGAAAATTGAACCAAGACTATCCTACCCCTCCTCATTTTTCGACATCAAATAGGCTAGTTAGAAGGCAAAAATATCCTAGAAAGTATCATTCTCTATCAGGAAATCGTCTACTCTCTCAAATTTCAAAAGAAACCTGGCATGCTTATACAACTAGACATGTCCAAAGCCTTTAATAAAATCAATTGGGAATACATAACAAACGTGTTAGAGGCTTTTGGTTGCAACGAGGGCTACATCAAATGGATCATGGCTATGGTTTTTGGATCATTTTTGTCCATTCTTCTCAACGACTCTCCCTCCCAAATCATCAGCCCCACTCGAGGCATAAGGCATGGTGACACCCTATCTCCCTTTCTCTTTTGCATCATGGCTAAAGGTCTAGGCTACTCCATTTCAGCTATCTCCTCCAAAAAATGAATCTCAGATATCAATTTGTATACCTCCACTCCCACATTTACTCATCATAAATTTGTAGATGACACCCTGATCATGGACACTCCCTTGGTGAAAGGAGCCCTTGCCTTTAAATCCATCCTGGATGATTTCTCTAACACCTCAGGCACTACCATCAATGTGGAGAAATCCAAGTTGTTCTTCCTCAATACCTCCCTTACCATCCAAAAAAATATAGCAAGAATTTTGGAATTCGGACTTATCTCCTTCCCCTCCAAATACCTAGGCATCCAACCTCAGAGGCAAACCTCAAGTCAAATCCAACTAGGAAAACCTAACTACCAAGATGGGAAAAAATTAGCCAATTGGATCTTCCGATCCATTAACTTTGTCAGTTGCCTTGTGCTTATCAAATTTTTCTTGCAATCCATTCCTCTGTATCAATAATTAGCCCTAATGACCCACAAATAAATCTATTGTCACCTTGGAAACATACAAAGAAACTTCTTGTGGAAAGGAAAAAAGTAAAATAGGAAATGGGCGCTAGTGGCTTGAGACAAAGTTTTCAAATCAAAGAAGGAAGGTGTTCTGGGACTGAGAGACCCATAAATGATGGGAAATTCCTCCTGGGTTAGATCCTATGGCATGGGTGCACAGGTTGAGAAATGCTCAAATTCTCAATATGCTAAGGATTCCTCACTACTAGAGGTACCCCATAAAAATTGGCTATATGTGCCAGCTGCTAGCACTAGGGCATGATGGGTGCCTATAGATCCAAACTAGAATTCCAATTGATGCCGCGTTGATACAACGGATCACTAACCTAGCTAGGAAGGGACCCCATCCCATGGTTCAGTATGAAAAGAGACAGGAGCTGAAGGTAGCTACCAGGGTCAAGAAATACTACAGAGTAGGATAGGACTCGAGGAGATTCTTGGTATAGCAGCTCGAAGACTTGGCAGTACGCCTTGTAACCTTGCTCTTGGGATGTAAGTTGATACACAAGTGCTGAACTAAGGTTATCCCTATGCATATCATCCTGTTAGTAGGATAGTGTGAGAAGGGGTGAGATCCAATTGGTCCCAATACCAATGCACGATGTTCCTCAAGAATGTGCTTGAGGCGCAGGACAAAGGGAGGAAGTTTTTTTATTCGTGGTTGTTATTGTTAATTTCTTTTGTTACATGGGAGATGCCAGAGGGCACAGTTATCCAAGAGGTATAATATGGTGTGTGTGAAGGGGTGCGCTACGCCAATATATGGGATTCGCCAGACCCGAAGAGAGTAAAATAGAATAAGATATTCTGGGTCCTATTCAAGGGAAATTTGGCAGCAGTTATACACTCATGACCCCAGTTGTCTGGAGCTGCTTATGAAAAGTAAAAAGCTATTGCAGACTTCCAGGTGACCATGCAGCATGTGAAGATTCAGGCATGCCTAGACCCAGTATGGCAAAACCTTCCTTACATGGTGACAAAGGCTAAAATTGACCAGGTCATTGCAACTTGGACAACGACATTGAAGGTTGGGCTCGGCTCCACCCAACTCGTCATAGCCTCAATATTTGGCAAGGAGACAACAATGGCCAAAAATGAAAAAGAAGTGGAGAACCTGGAAGAAGAAGATGAGGTGGACCTTGGAGGCACAGATGGCCTAGACGGTGCAGAAGTTGAATCCCTAAAGGAACTAAGCACGATGCCAAAACCCCCAAGGGTGCGCGTAAGAGGCAGAAATTTTGAAAGGCCATACACATAGAGGATGTCACAATAACTGAATATGACCTTGATAAGATAGAATATGTGATCGCCTCTACATCCGAGGATAGGTGGACTATGCTAAAAGAGCAGTACAAGGCTGTAGTTAAGTCATTGCAGATTGGATTGCAGGTATTGCAGTTGGAAACTGAGAACATTCAAGCGAAAGTGAATCAAAACAGGCCATTTCAAGAGAGTGATAGAACCAATATGACCCTCAGCACATCATATAGCAGTATCTACCCCTTCCCTGGAGCAGCAATTAGAGTAGAACAACCTACATTGCATGCGCAGGTAGAAACCTCCTTAGAATTTGGAATTGATCTATCGATGATACCCAACGGTAATTTTCATTCCATACAAATGATCATTACAGATGTGTTGCAGTTTAGGGAGGTGCGCAAGCACCAAAAAATCACTGACATCTCAGCAGATACAGAAGAGTCTCTTCAGGCTCGGACATCACAGAAAGAAGTGGTGGCATAGCGCGCAGAGCTAGAAATCTTATTAATTGACTTTGTGTGGACCTTAATGAGGTCGTCATCCATTCTTCGGTTGCATCACAAGCCAAAGTAGAAGGTCTAGTAGTAGCCCTGAAGGCTTCCAGATCCAAATTGCAGGTAGTAAAGGACGACTTCAAGCAACAAAGTGTGGAGTTGTAAGCCATTCTTCAGCTAGAAAATCTGCTAGAAATGTGATCACAACACGTGGCCTTAGTTAAATATGCTTCAACAAGTACTTCCACCATATTCGAAAAGGGTACTGAGCCACTCGAAACAACTATGGTCCTACGGAAATCCATGCAGATGGATCCCCTTGTCAAAATATTTCGTAGGAACTTCACACCACATAGCACGCGTTTCATGACTTTCAGGAGGCACTGCCAACATTTGTACTGGCTCTGCGAATGAAATTATTGTAGACAAGCCAGATATTGCACGATAAGGTCGAGGACTTGCAGAGGAAGAAGCACATCATCACCGATCACATGAAGCCATAGGAAGATGAAGCGATGAAGTTGTCATAGGATTTGGATGTTGCCGTGAGGAACTTGAACCAGACATATCAAAGTATCAATCTCACCACAGAGGGGTTAGATTCTCAAATATTGGTGGATACTGCGTAGAATGTAGCCGATGAGAGTGTGGGCATCCTTTCACCCTTCATTGCTGCCATTGGGGAGCTGAAGCTGAAGCTGAAGACCCCAGTATCTTTGTGACTCGGTAAGTGTCACAAGGTTATGTTAGGGGACTATTGGATCGGGGTCCCTTAGGATCGCATTTTTGAGTAATTAATAAGTTATTTTGTAGTTTTGGGTCATGTGTGCTAAGAAATGCATAGGTCAAGTGGCTTTTGGGTGGGTCAAAGTCCATTCATGACTTTTAATGGATTAAAGGGTAAAACTAGGAGTCACAAACCAAAATTTGCATGCCTTAGGATGAGCACAGGCTAAGATATAAATAGAAGTATAGATCGATTCAGATAAGTAAGTTCTTGGTAATACTGTGATATGTTCTTAAATTTGAAGCAAATTTCTGTAAATTTTGTGTCTAAATGTCTCTTGTTGGCTCTATGCATGGATACATTAGTTCGTTTTTGTGTGAACCCCTCTAGCTATGCGCATAGGCAAAGCTGAAGAATTGTAAAGCATTTTACAAATGTTGATGCATAAAGAAGTGTTTTGGGATAATTATCCGTACGAAATGCATCTGTGATATGTTTCTTTGATCTATTTGCTTACGATTTATGTTTTCAATTGTGTACATATTTGTTTGGTTAATATGAATGTTAAATGAATATATCTATTATTGCAAGACCTGAATATCACTTTATTAGGATTTTTTAAGCAATTGCGAAGCCACTGTCTATACGTGCGCAAGGCAGCCTACGTAATTTGACCTAGATTTTCCTGGTTAAGGTTTCTAGTTAGGTTTTTAGGTGCGTAAGACAATGTTCTATCAGTATATATCTGGACACCGACATCATTTAATTCTCTCTCAAGGTCTAGAAACTTGGTTCTAGCACCCCCCCATACGGCTTTGGGGGAGACTTTGACCTCCGCAAGTAGGTCACCGCCGGAAGGGCCAATAGTAAGAGGGTTTTGTTTGTTACACTTAACTCAAATCCTGGGTTAGGACCCCTCAAGCCAACACCCTTTATCAAAGTAAACAAGCCAAATCCAAACTTCAAGATGAAAATCACTTTCAATTTACTCTTTTCAATTAAGGAATTAAATAATACATATTCTCCTAAACTTGCAAATCAAACAAATTGTGATCTTGTGTTTGACATTAAATCGGTGGTGATTTCCAAGTGCAGTGATAACGTGTGCAATAGAAAGAAACTTCATAAAAAAGCTAGAAAAAATGCATAAACAAGTTTTAACTAACTTGAATAGAATCCTAAAGCAGATCCTATCAATTATTTGGAAGCTAGTATAAGTGACCAACGAAGGGTAATTGACCAAGAAGACATAAAAAGAAACTAAACTTCACTCGATCTCACAAGAAAGTAAAATAAACAAAACCAACCAAAAAAACAAGCTAATCATGAAGGCAGGACGTCATTCGAACTTGACATATGTTCTTAAGGGGTGAGGACACAGTAGAAAGGTTAGGGGAAACCCTACATTTTCCTAGCTCTAAGATCAACACTTCTATGGTGAGTAGAAGGGTGTTGAAAGGCAGATCAATGTGGCTGCTTTGTATAAAAAGAACTCTATTAGTGCTACTGTGAGAACACAAAACACATTGACTGCTAAAAACAAGGAAAAAGAAAAATAAATCCAAACCAAAACGAGACTTGACACACTGAATTAACTATCAAACCTTATGGAAACCTATAGATACCTAAGTAGCTTGGAGCTCAATAATCAGTCAAACTAATCAAAGATCAGCCTAGGAAAGGAAGGCTAATAGGCTAAAGCTCCTAAGTGGAGTTGCCAATTTTGTTGTGAATATAAATCCCCTCTGCGGACAAAAGCAATATCTCTAGCACTAGAGTGGGTGTAGCAACATGTGAGACTTTCTAATGCAAGCTTCCTTAGCTAATTTTCAAAATGGGACAAGAAAGGCGATAGAGGTACCTTTTCTTGAAGCTATGCTTGAACACTTGGATGATGTCCTTTCTTCGTGATCTCGTTGTCTCGCTCCTTGCTACTAGTGACACACAAATACTTGTGGATGATTAAGTGGCAACAAAAAACGTAATGAAATACATAATATTCATGAACATCAGCTATCTAATAGATCAAAGAACATTAGACTAATTTCACAAATGATTATAAAAATATAGAAATAAAACATCAGATGTTTTATTAATGAATATAAAACAGAGAGCTTACAACCTAGGCCTTGATGTTGGAGGCCTCCCTTTGGTGATGTATGAGTCCTTCATCAAAGCTCTAAAGCATTCCTTCTCACGAATAACTTAGGCGTTATCACAATACAAGAGTTTAGAGGGAATGAATGATCTTACGAGTCCAACAATGACCAACCAATAGTGGAGGGATGGGGATCAATTTATTGGAAGGGAGAAGAGTTTGGGAAGCCATAAAAGGCAGAGGAAGGTCCACTTTCTAAGGGATAAATGCCCATTTATAAGATCAAAGCTCTAAAATGAGAGAGCTTGACCCTGTCACCACTGAATAGAAACCAACTTACTACCTTGGAGCTTCTAGAGGTCGAAGCTTCTCCTCCATTTGAGGAAACACTGCCACAAAGGGATCAACGGGTTTTCCTAGAGAAAACAATGCTGATAGTGCTAGGCAAAGAACTTTCAACCAGACATTTGCATGGGAAGGCCACTAGGGAAGCGTGTTGACTCATAATTTTAGGGATTGGACCTCGTCTCTCTAGTGATCTTTCAAGGAAATTTTATTTGATTCTTCAGAGGATATATTTGTGTATTTTTTCTAGGTGGATATACTGCACAGGGCCTGTCATAAGGAACTTCAGGATCACGGACGAGAAGTGAACGTGGTGACAAATTACTGTGTAACAGCACACATAAGTATGATGCACCAATGTTGGTTCACAATTTTAACTTTTGATATTACTCTGGAAAGATTATGCATCAATGCACACATGTAACATTTTAGCAGCAACATATAACATTGAAGTTTTCCAACACACCGAGCCATGGAAATATTTGTAAGTATTAGGTGTGGGTGTGTTTGGTAATTATAAACACACCCGCCATAACACACTCATGTACAATTTTCTTACAAAATTCACCGCGACCACGATGGTGCATTATTTTCATGCACTAAATTGCATTGTATCTTGTAAATTTATAGGGAGCACTAGTATCAGTGCGAGCCTAATGTATCGAACGTAATGCGTGATGATTTTTTTTTTTGAAAAATAATGAAAAATTTTGCCTAATTTACAGCGCTAATTTGCTAACAATTAAAATTACAAAGAAAGAAAGACAATATACCTGAACATTTTATCATTGGTGAGAAATTCTAGACACATAGTGGGAAATTTTTGTTTTACGATGGATAGTGGGGAATTTTTTTTTACGATGGTTTGAAAAAAGTGAAAATCAAATAGTGAGCACTACACAAAATGATGGTGAGGAAGAGAAGCACCAACATCAAGGTGCTTTCATGTGGCAAGAGTGGCACCGATGCTTCAATGCTCTCCTACATTATACATTGTAAAAATGAAAATTACAACCAAGAGGGTTTTTGAATTTAATCGTCATTTGATGCATTTATCCAAAATCAGCGATGCGGGATATATCAAATCGAACAATTTTTTTAAAATCAAAAAATATCATGATGCTTTTCTTCAGACAACCTCCAATGTTTACCGACAAGTACCATGTTGGCATTGTGTTTTGAATATAGCACTACTATTTTTTTAGACTTTAAAAATGTTAAGTCCCTATATTAATATTATAGCCCCTTATTATGTTAGTGTAGACCCCCTTATTGTTATTATTGTACCCTTGTAACCCCCATTTTGTTATTATTGTGCCCTTAAATTATTATTGTTAGGTCGGCTAGGATTACATTGTGGCCCACTAGGAGTACATTATGGCCCCATGGACTCCTATATATAGAAAGGAGGTTTTGTAAATTGTATCATCCAAGAATTGTTCATTTATGTAATGTATTGGAGGTTGCCCCCTCGAAGTGGCTCATTTCTAAGGCATTGATATCTCTTTTCTTCTATTTTTGGAGCTGGTTACACAAAATTTGGTATCAGAGCTTTGGATTCTAGGGTTTTTCTGCCCCAAACAGATCATCGGCATTTTCGGGCTATAACTTTTGATTATAGTTTTAGAAGCTGAAATTTTTAGTGGAAGTTGAAATTGAGTGGAAGTTTGTATAAAAATTTCAGAGCTTGGTTCGCAATATTTTCAGAGATATGATCTGTGGAAGTTAGGTATTTTTTCAGGCTCCTAAACATGTCATCGTGGAATTTGCGCTATAAAAACATTTCTACGAAGGTTCAAAATCTGAAATTCATATGGTGCGAAGCTGAAATCCTGAAGAAAGTAGTTAAAAAATTTCAGAGCTTGGTTCGCAATAGTTTTGGAGATATGATCTGTGGAAGGTAGTGCTTTTCAGGCTCATGAATTGCATCTCAAAGAGGTGATCGTGGGAAAATTTCAATAACTCTCTGTCTGGGCAGTGGATTTGAGTGCCGTAAAAAGTGGTCGCAAGTACACAAACTGTAGTTTTGTTTCTATCAATTTCAGAGACAAAGGACAAAACAGTGACACGTGGCAAGTCGTACAAGTTAGCTCTACTGAACCAGTCCAGAATTAGGTCATTGTGGGAGATTGGACACAACTTTGTCTTGGGGAACCCAAATTAGATCAGACCTGTGGCATTTGAAATAATATTTGGAGGGATACTACAGGGCTGAATTTCAGATATTTAAGATTTTCAATTACAGATATAATTCAATTTCAATACAGAGCTCCTAAAAATCAAGTAAAAGGTGTGTATTGTTTTTCCGAATTGCATAAGTCTTGTTTGAAGAATCAAGTTGAATTGATTCCAAGGGCATATTGTAGAATAGATATAAATATTGGATTCTAAAATGGCCCCTAAAAATAATTCAACACCCATTAAGCCTTCAGAAAGCTATACTATGACACATGAGGAGGAAGAATTGCAATATGAGATATCAAAATTACGGTACCAAGTGCAACAAGTTTCAATCTTACGAAGAGCAATTGAAGATGAAATAGATGGTTTAAAAGCAGAAATGGAGGCTAAGTTGGATGGTTTGAAGGATCAAATAATAGAAAATATGGATGATAAATTAATGGAATATTACATCGAGCATCAACAACAAGTTCTCCAACTCTCAAAGGATAACCCAACTTTGGTGCAGAATCTAATGAAATAACAGGAAGATCAACATCACATCGAAAGAAGTTATGAAGAAGTCATAGAAACAAGAACTCGACAAGTACGATCAATTTCAGAATATCTCGGCAAGTGGAAGAACTTTCCTGTAAAATATTTCACATGGGAGGATGAGAATTTTATACAGAAGCATCAAGAAATAATCAAGCGTTGAGGACAACACTTGTTTGAAGGAGAGGGGCATGTTAAGTCCCTATATTAATAGTGTAGTCCCTTATTATGTTAGTATAGCCCCACTTATTGTTATTTTTGTACCCCTGTAACCCCCATTTTGTTATTATTGTGCCCTTAAATTATTATTGTTAGGTCGGCTAGGATTACATTGTGGCCCACTAGGATTACATTATGGCCCCATGGACTCCTATATATAGAAAGGAGGTTTTGTGAATTGTATCATCCAAGAATTGTTCATTTATGTAATGTATTGGAGGTTTCCCCCTCGAAGTGGCTTATTTCTAAGGCGTTCATACCTCTTTTCTTCTATTTTTGGAGCTGGTTACACAACAAAAAACATCCTATCAGTTCTCTTTAGAACATTCCCAACGACATTTTGTTAAGCTTATCACACTGGGCTTTGTTGGAAAATAACACCGCATTTCTCTGAAATTTAAAAATATAGTGGTGCTACTTGATGGTGTGCACAAAGATGTTTTACTATGTAAAGGGAACTATTTCTATCAATGATCTAAGCACATTTTCGTTATATTATTTATTTTACTGTGCTTTTTTTATTTTATAAGAATAAATTTTCAATCATGCACAATGTGATTTGCAACATCAGTGCTTGTATGGATAGTAAAACACTTGTGTGTTTTTAGAAATAAGACATAGTGCTGAGAAAACATATGCTAAAACATCCATCTGCCCGCCTCCACTAGTAACCTCCACTACAAATGAATTTTTGGGCTATTTTTATATGAGCTTCAGCAAAAACCTACACTAGAAGGTATCTTCCTGGTAGTGATAAGCCATAAAAGATATAGAGAACAACAAATTTTGCAACAAAAGGTTATAATAGGATTTAAATTCACAAAAAATTGCCAACAAATGGTAAGGAATATCATTCGACTGGACAAACAAGTTGTGAAAAATTTAGAAGACAACTCGTGAGAAAATGTCGACATAAAATTAAGCATGGACTATTCGGTGTACAAATGATGATGAGACACTAAGGATATAACCCTAGTCACAAATTTGCATGACCCACAAAATAACACTAAAGAATGAATGTAGCGAGGTAAATTCAAATAAGGTCATTACCACGAGAAGAAAACCATCAGATAATATTCACTGTTGATCAAGCATCAAACAATCCCAAGTGTTGGTTTGTTATGTCAAATATACCATATGTGGAACCAAATATAAGCTCCACACATAGGCATACAATAGTTTAATGTATAAAACCCTATGTTAGGCAATAACATAAGGATTAACCAAATAATACCACATTTGAAAGTAATAAGAGGGGTTGCACCATTCATATGGGAAATTTTTATCACTGATGATAGCAAGCTCCAACAATATGTTTTTAAACATTGCGTTGAACTATTTTTTGGCGAGAATAATTTATCCATGGCAAATATTGTGCTTTGGGTAATATAACAGAAATTCACAATTATGGCTGATACTTGACATCACACATAATCATCAAATTGATAATGGACTCAGGTTCGCATTTTATATAGGAACAAAATAATGTAATATAAATATATATGAGTAGACATTTCCTTTTCATTTTTGATATAATAAATTACATATTAAACTATCATGGTTTAATACCTAATACCATGTAAATAGTGTGTATTATACATAAATCTCTTAGACAAGGGATATAATTCAAACAAATAGCCATTCAAATAAACACATACAAAGGAAAATAGAAATTGATGTTGGTTAAATTCTACTAGAAGTAAAGTAACAATAGATGAACATTCGAGAGTATTGAGTTTTTCACCATTAATAAAATAAAATTGCTCAAAAAGTGGTATGAGAGAAATTGTTTACACTATTAGGCCTCTTATGGGTCCTAAACTAAAAAATGATTTCTATGTGATATACAAAGCTTGGAATATGGCTGAATATTTAAATGGAAAAACCATTGTAGGATCAATGAGAGGAGGTGAGGAACATAAAATTGATTATGTAGTTTTGGGTGGAGGAAACAACAATACCAGGAAACGTGAATCTGAGATATTTCAAGTTGTTTATTGTTTGAAGGAAGACTTAGAAATGATTAAATCCAATCAGGATAAATTGTCCAAAGCAAAAAAAGAGCAGGAAAATATCAATGGTTATATATTACTGAAAAAATTATAAGAAAAAAGGAGTAATAAAATATCTGAAGATACTCATATGAAAATTTCTAGAATAAAATATGTTAATAGAACTAATTCCCTAACTTCAAGTAAGATTCAAACAAATTCTATTGATCAAGAAGAATAAAGATCACGTATTAGTACCTCTATTCCTAGGAAAATAAGAAAAACCTCTTAATTACAGGGAAAATTTGAAAAGAGTGTGCTCCCTATATTTTATGGTGAATGTGAAGACGGAGGAGAAGCATGAATCTTTAATATGTCCAAACATTTTAATGTATAAAAATACATAGGTAACCCCAAATAAATATTTGAGACTTAGAAACTCAATGGTAAGGTAACCTTATGGTGGGAAGATAACAAACTTGTTAAAAGAGTTATAAGTAAGAACTTAACAGGGAAACTCTTGAAGAATGAATTCATGAAGAAATATTTGACTGAAAGGTATTTTGACAAAATTTCTTTGGAGCTTCATGCACTAAAATTGGGACAATTTACCATGGATGAGTTTTTTAATATACTAATGATTCTATTAAAATGTGTACCTTATTTGAAAGAGAAGGAGAAAATAATGATATTTATTAACCGCCTACCTTTCTCATCTACATAAAGGACTGAATTTGAGAATTTTAGGCCCACGGATGAAACCGTAAAGAATGAAAATTTTTGTTGTAATCAGAAAAAACAAAAAGGACACACTTCTCAAGGGTAGGTGGAAAACAAACATGAAAATTTGAATATTAAGAAAAAACATTTAAGAAACCTACTTTTTCCAAGAGTTTGCAAGAATGAAACTATAACAAAAATGTTATTCAATGGAATAATATGGGGAAGAAACGAGGATTGGGGACAACAAATAGGAATTTTAGTGAATCTATTAAACCACCCATAAAATGTTGATGTTGTAATAAAAGTTACTTATGGAGAGACTACTCACAGAATCCATTAAACAAGAAATTTTCATTAAAAAATATTCAAGAAGCACCTATTTTAAATGATGTTTCCTCCAACATACCCAGAATCAATGTTGCATTGTTTAGGAGGTAACCAAACCATCAGTAGACCATGGTGGAAGTTGAAGGTAAGATTCTTGAGAAATATATGTTTGTACTTATAGATCTGAGATCTCAAATAAGTTATATTTCCCCTGGTATAATTGAAATATGTAAAATTTCAAAAGAAAAAAAAAAATGATTGTTATTGTTGTTGGCCAAATGAACTAAAAGAAGAGTGACTAAAATAAATAAAATTGCAAAGAAACTTAAATGGAATGCATACGAAACTAAATCTGAAAATATTACCCTTCGGGTCCTTTTATGTTATCATAGGTATGGATTGGTTGGAGTCACATAAAGTGATATTAAATTTATTAGAAAGCTCCTTCACCTATGTTGATGATAAGGGGGAAATGTGTATGATTCAAGGAATACGAGGAAATAATTTTGTTACGTAAAAATCTACAATACAAATGAAGAAGTATGCTATAAAAGCATGTTATATGTTCATTGTCAAAGTGCAAATTATTTATGATAATAATCAGAAGATGTCATTAGAATAATATCGTGTATTGGATGAGTATAAAGTAGTTTTTCTAGAAGATATACCAAGACTTACTCCATAGAGGGAAATTTATTTTATCATTGATCATGTACCTATAGTTTTTAAAGTGCCAAAGGGATGATAGAGAATGAGTTTCAGTGAATTAATGGTCTTGAAGATTCACTTACAAGAACTTTTGCACAAAACATTTATAAGGCCAAGTGTGTCTCCCTCGGCGACACCAATTTTTTTTGTTGAAAATAATGGTGGTACTTTGAGATTGTGTATAGATTATAAACAAACCAATAAAATGACCATAAAAAATAAATATCCCTTGCCCATGACAGATGACTTTTTTAACCAATTTAGAGGAGATTATGTTCTCTCTAAAATTGATATGAGATTAGGATATCATGAGATGAGAATTAAGGATAAAGATATTCATAAAACAACATTTTGCACACATTATGGGCATTATGAAATTTCAGTACTCTCATTTGGGATTACTAACACACCAACTAAATTTATGTGCCTCATGAACAGTGAACGCGCACCATTTCTAAAGGAATTTTTAATTGTCTTTATAAACAATAATCTAGTATATTCAAAGAGTAAAGAAGAGCATGACCATCATTTGCATATGGTTTTTAAAACTCTTAGAGAAAATGAATTATATTATAAGTTTAGCAAGTGTTCATTCTACTAAAAAAAATCATTATCTAGGACATGTTATATGAGAAGAAGGTATTGTTGTTGATCTAGGAAAGATAAATGCAATTATGGAGTGGTGAGTACCTAAATGCTTTTGAGGAAATAAGATATTTTATACGAAATATGTGTTACAATAGGACATTTGTAGAAGGATTATCGAAACATTCATATCAAATTACTTGTATACAAAAAAAATGAAACATGTTTGAATGGATTTAAAAGTGTTAAGATAACTTTGACAAGATAAAATAAATCTTCACCATAGCTCCAATTTTAAAATTGGATTATCCCAACAAGGATTTTGTGGTGGGGACATATGTGTGTAAGGAATGCCTACTAGAAGTTTTGATGCATCATGGTCGTGTTATCTATTATGAATCTATAAAATTGGAAGAACATGATAAAAACTATGCTTAAATAGAGAATCCATACAGGTGAAGTAGATTATAGAGGAGAGGAATTATTAATAAAAACTCAGAAACGTTGGGTTATTAATAAAAACTCAGAAACAGGTTATTCCTCTCCTCTATAAAAACTATGCTACTCATGATCTAGAACTAGCAACCATCATTTGTGCATTCAAAATGGGGAGGCATTACCTTATAGGAAGAAAATTTCTGTTGAAGAGAGTGATTTGATGAGCCTAATATAAATCCTAGAAAAGAAATAGGGTTAACATTTGTTAGTGAATATGGATATGAGATTACACATATTAAAGGAAGAGAAAATAGAATAGCTCATCCTTTAAGCAAAAAACTTAATGGAATTTGTGTTACATCAGCAACAAGATGGTCAACGCATTTAGTAGATCAAGTCAAAATAGTTGCAAATTCTAATTAAAAATACCTAAAAATAAAGGAGAACGTTCATAAAGCATAATCATTGAATGAGGAAGAAAGTGTTTTTTCAATAAATAATCAAGATATATTGTTGTTTAAAGGAAAATTTTATATACTTGATGACACAAGTACGAATTTTTTTGTGTATTATGAGCTACACAAAAAGCCAAGAACTAGCCATCTTGGCTACAAAAATTTGATGATTATGGTGAGAAAGGATTTTTACTCGAAAAATCTGAAAATGAGATACAAAAATATGAAAATGAGATACAAAAATATGTAACTAGATGTCTTGAGTGCCGACAAGTTAAGGCATCTCATGAACACCCTAGTAGGTTGTTGCAACCCCCACCTATTCCAGAATGGAAATGGAAAACAATTTCAATGGATTTCATTACTAGACTACTAAATAAAACGACAAAACATGATTCCGTTATGGTTTTGGCTCATAAAATGAAGAAAGAAACACACATTATCCCTATAAATCCACTTTTTAAGCCATATACATTGCAAAAATATTTCACCTAAATTTTTAGTGTCATATAGGGATGAAAATTTCACATCCATGTTTTTGAAAGGGTTGTTTTAAGGTATGGGAACACAGTTAAATATTATTTCATCTTATCATCCCCAAACTAATGGTCAAACATAAAGGACCAATCATATATTGGAGGATATTCTAAGGATGTATGTTAAATACAAATAGACTAAATGGAATGATTGTTTTTTCTTAGAATATTTTTAATATAATAATGGGTATCAAACCTCCTTAGAATTATACCTTTATACCTGATGTAAGGAAGAATATTCAAGGTACCTTTATGTTGGTATCATCGTCAAGATACATTAGTATTGGGACTAGACATGTTAAATGAAATGGAAGAAGCGGTCAATGAGGTTAGAGAGAATTTAAAAATAGTTCAAGATCACTAACAGATTTATGAATATATTAAAAGAGTTTAGAGATAGTTTAATGTGGTATATCATGTGTACTGGAAAGTTAAACCAAATAAAACTACACTCATACATGAAAGTTGTACAAATTTATCACCTACATATTGTGGAACTTTTGAGGTGATAGCTATAATTGGACTTGTAGCTTATGAACTAGGTTTTCTAACCAACATTAAATTTCATAGTGTGTTTTATGTATCATTGATGAAAAATTTTGTATGTGACCCATTTCATGTAATTTATTCGAATGTTGTAGAGGTGGAACAAAAGGGAAAGCTCCTAACATAACCACTATGTATTCTAGAGTGAAGGGATAATCACGCTCTACAATGGAAATGTGGCATAGTTGAAAGTCCGTTGGAATCATAGTCCACACGAAGCAATCTTGGACATGGAGAATTCCTTTAAAGGGAATTTCCCTCTCTTCTTGGGTGAGTGACTCAAATGTAACACCCCTAGAATTATGTTTTCAAATTAGACATTTGAACTTTAGTCCAAAGGGGAGTGGACCCCAACGGATAATTATTGTGTGGATGTAATTAATCATTTAATTATGAAAAATAAATAAAATATTTCTGTGCATATTGAGCAAATGAGATTTTTGAGATCACTTGCCTAATCCATGAGGTATGGAAAGAGGCTAAGACTTTCCCCAAAAATCTTTCAAAAAAGCCTTGAAAGAATTTGTTTCTAAATTAGATTTATGAGGAAAAATCTAAGTTTCCCCATTGATGAGGACAGTAGTTGGGAAGAGGTAAAAAGATTGAAAAGTAGAAAGCAGCTTTAAAGTCCCTAAATCAGGGAAGCCTAGGCAAACAGGAATAAAAGCATCCTCTAATTCTGGACACAGAATTAGAAACAGGCTTTCGGGAGAGAATAAGATTAAATAAGCTACTTCAGAATAGATTGAGGTTGGTCTGTTCTGGGAGAGGATCTCAGCTCGGGGGTGAGTTCTATGGACAGAATAACTCTAAGGTTTGGAGGACTGGTCATCACAAAAGTGGTATGCACACTAGTTTTATGAATGATTAAAATGGATGATATTGGACAATATTGATAATTGATGTAACTGCTATGGTGAACTAAGTTTTCTGTGATTGTTATTCCTTGCATTTAACAGAATTAAATAGAATAAATAGATCTTATAAATTTCTGTATGGTGGTAGGAATGAATTCTAGGGAATACTTTCATCCAGAATCTCTAAACCATAGTCTGATTGAAATCTGGAGATATTAAAATAACTCCCTAGAGTGAGTACAGTGTAACTTTAATCTACTTCTATATTAAATACTTATCTGAACAGAAAAACACAGTTTTTCTATTGATAGTCAACTGCTATGTTAATTTAAACTTTGTGTACCCATGCAAAGAGGAATGTAATCCAGAAGTAAGAAAAGATCTAGCTCAAATAAACTGTAAGTTCAACCAGGAATAAGTATTCTGTGTGAAAAATATAGGAGAATCCAAGTCAATACAGGTAAATTGAAACGTAAATATGTAAAGAATATTCCTCCTATCAGAATAAGTATTAGAAAATTCTGCAATAGATCTATTGCTCTATATTTTTGTTTCTATTAACTGCATCCATTATAATACACCAATTCATAAAATATGCATATACATTTTCTGAAGACAGAAATAGACGAGACTAAGAATTTTTGCATGTGACGGAAGGATCATGCAAGTTATTAAAACCCTTTTATGCAGATAAAAATTTAAATTTCAAAGAGTTAAGTTGAGGGTTAAGTATACATCATCACTTATTTATAGATAGTGGATATCCATAAATTATGTTTCGAGCAAACCATAACCAGTAAGTAAGTTTATTCTCATTAATAGTAATTCCAAATTTTATTGACTGATATGATATTTGGAAGTACAGAAAGCTATCCTTTATAAAATTATTTGAGGCAGAATTAAAATCCTATGGTTAAGAAGTCAACAAGTTACGAATAATGTATTCCTGTACTGGTGATTAGAATTATTAAATGTGAGAGAGTTCTCACATATTACCTTGAAATATATGTAATTTCTGAATATTTAGAAATTTGGTAGTAAACGAAAGGAATTTTATTTGACCTGAGATTTCAAAAAAAAAAAAATCAAAATATACACATATATTAAATCTATAAAATAATTTCAATAAACTTTACCATAGATCAAAATACTGATCTATATGTCCTACATTGAAATACTATCAGGTGGGGAAATTAGTAGAATAAATGAAATCAAACGCATTTTTACACATTCACAGAGGCATATAATTTAATCAATATAGCAATGCATATATATCAGTTGATATGAAATATATACACAGATATTAGTTAACGTAAATCTCTGCTGATATAATATAAAACAAATTGTATTGAAGTAAGTAAAAAGGGAACTGGAAAGTCCAGTCAACATTGTTCCTTGACCAAATTAGATATTAAACAGTCTGAGTATGAAAACTCTAGAATGTGAACGAGAATGTTAATATATTTAAAATACAAGGTAAAAAGTGATAGCAGAGTAGGCTAGCACTTAGAACATTAGCAGAGAAATTCAAGAAATATACGATCCTAAGAGTCGACAAGTGAAGAATGACATTTTACCAACCTATAAACGGAGAATTTAACTCTAGGTTAGTATGTGAATACAAATCTGAAGAGGAGCTATAAACAATAGTGAATGGAAAATTGAGGGAAGAACAAAAATACCTGCAATCACACCAAAATAGTGATTAATTTAGTCACAAAGAAAATGTAAAACTTAAAACGTAACAATAAGTTCATGGAAGTGACTCTATGTAGTAATATTACATATGGGTCGAATGGAAATACCTATCATTCAGGATTTACGTCACCGAGACTGAATGAACTAGAAGTGGTCATACTAACCGAGGACAAAACGAAGAACTAAGTTAAGTCATGAGGATTTGTAGCCAACAAATAACCTCTGTTCAAGAAGAACAAAACTCTAACTATGAAAAAAATAAGTATAGATATGTAAATTCTCCCAAAACCAATAGAAATATCTGAGAAGAAAAAATAGAAACCACCAAGGTATGGCACTTATAAATAAATAAAAAATTAACTATGCAATATTATAAAGAAAAAATCTTGTTTCCAAACTACGAATTAGGAGAAGAGTTTTCAGAAAATTTCGAATGAGAAACCAATTTCAATTCCAGAGATTAACATAAAATCATATGGCCAGAATGAATAGAGTTACTTGTGTTATAGAGACTCCTTGAGTCCAAGTAGCCAAATGCTGGAAGTTTTATGGATACCGCCTCATATTCGGGTTCCTAACAGAGGAAAGATTTCTGGAAGGAAAAATGCCTCGGAGAAGAATGAAAATAAAAGTCGAAGGTGTTTAATAGAGACGTATATGGTAAAACCTAACCATATTCGACTCTACACTTGTCAATCATCTGTTGATCCTCTCAAGGATCGATAAATGAAAATCGATAATTCATAAACCCTAAATCATATCATACGATGTAGTACGCATACAGATAAGCCAAATTAACTCAATGCACAGAGGAGTCATATCTGATATTAAACAAATAATATATTGTGAGGCTCGAGGAGAATAAATATCAACTGAAATAAATATACGCGTACCGTTTCAGCTCTGGTAAAGTACACAAGAAACATGTAGGGATAACCATACCAACATTATCGTTGGGCCAACGAAAAACCAAATGAAGTATTAACCATAAGTTAAGAGAAAGAAATTATGGGTATAGTCCATGAAATGAATCATATAAGTAAAACATTCTTCAATGATAGTGTATACGACCGTGGATTGATCATAGCGCCATGAAACACATGACAAAGACAATGAATTTTATCATTGAAGGTAACTATTACAAGGCCATACATATATGTATGTGTACATGCGATTAAATATTGTAAAGTTAAAATTGTTAAGTACAAGTATGGAAAACATATTATATGTTATAAATGTAATTAAATGAAGTATGAGGGTTAATGGTAGAAATGTAATGACTCTTATACCAAGTGAAATTTAAGTGGGATTACATAAAAATCTAAGGGTATACAAATCATTGCTAGGTATACTGATATATATATATATATATATATATATATATATATATATATGGGGAAAGTAAAGTAGAGAACCATCAAGGTGATCACTGTTAGTAAAAGTATAGTTTAGAAGTAAAGTGAATATTCAATTGTGGAATAATAATGTATATACAGAGTTATATACATTAGTTAAAAAGGTAGATAAGATTTCTGTAAGTGGAAGTATAACGTAGAAAGTTAAAAAAAAAAATTGAGTAGTAGGAGAGGCATTACAAATGGTATCAAATCTCATGTTAGAAAAACTAGGTTGTTGTTGTGCTCACTGTATAAATTGTTTTTTCCAAGAAAAAAAAAAAATTTCTGATGTTGTTTTGTTTAGTGTATAGTGGTACTGGAACTAAAAATTCAATGGCTGAAGGAGATGAAATTTATGTTGATCTGCGTGATGAATATAACACGCCAGATCCCAATGCTTCTTTGATGGCTATGTTGCACATGTTGCAATGGGATATGGCTAAGATAACAAGCCAGAAAGACAGGTTGTCATTAGCCAGTGAGGAGCAGGAAATGCTGATAAGAGAACTGACCTCGTGGAACAGCCAAGAAGGTGAAGGTTCCGAAAAGAGGAAGAAAGGCAAGTTCTCAGATGATTCTGAGGAATATGACACTACTAGACATCAGTCTAAACAAAATAAGGAATTATAGGGTGAATTTCGAAAAATTAAACCTCCCTCCTATGATGGGGAGAAGGAGGAAGATGCTGAGGCATGGCTGTTGAATATGATTAAGTATTTTCAGGTCTATGAATATGAAAGCAATCTGAAGGCCAGATTAGCTATCTACCAGTTACAGGGTAAGACTACCTTGTGGTGGGAGGAGAGAAAAATGGTGCATGCCATTGATGAAAAAACAGTGACTTGGGAAGATTTCCAAGTCAAGTTTAAAAACCGCTATTTCAATGAACGCTATTATGATGATAAAGCAAAGGAGTTCCACGAACTCAGATTGGGAAAACTCTCCATAGATGAGTTTCTCACCAAGTTTACTAATCTGTTAAGGTATGTTCCTTATATTCGTGAAGAGAAGGTGAAGGTACAAAGGTTTTTGAACTATTTTCTTGCTGTGTACAAGGAGAAAATAGAGTTCGATAATCCAAAAACCATGGACAAAGTGGTGAGGAAAGCTATATTATGCTACCAGCAGCTTAAAGGGAAGAGTAAACATGGGAAAAGCTAGATAAATGAGGGTGAATTCAAAGGAAAGAAACAGAAACCAGGTTACTTGAAGAACTTTGGTAGGGATCATCAATAGAAAAAATTTAATAAACCAAAGGAAATTCAAACTTCTCAGTCCCAAGTTGGTTCAAAACAAATATATGGGGATAATAAAAAGGAAGGAACAGTTAAAATGCAGGAGCCTTTGAAATGTTGGGGTTGTGGAGAACCTCATCTGTTGAGGGACTGTCCACACAGAAATATTCAGATGATTCTGAGAGATAGAGAAGCTACCACAGTGAACGATATAGCAAGGAACATACCCACTATCAGTGCAACCTTGGAGAACCGACAAGAAGAACACCAGGCTACTATGGTCGAGATGGAAGGTAATATTGCTGACCAATCTGTTACAGTTTTAAATGATCTGAGTGCTTCTTTGAGTTACATTAGTCCACAAGTTGTAGAGAAATGCAATCTCAAAACTGAAAAATTTCAACAGTCTTGGTTGGTCCAGTTAGCCACTGGCACCAAACAAAAAGTAACTCATAGGTTGCCTCAAACAGAAATTAAATTAAATGATTTTCAGACATAAGTGAATTTAAACATTCTCCCCTTAGGCTTATATGATTTGATGATAGGAATGGACTGGTTAGAATAAAGAAAGGCTATGATGAATTGTTGGGATAAAACTCTGCATTGCATAGAGGAGGAAGGGAGACCCTTTATAGTCAAAGGAAAACCAAAACCAATCTCAGTAAGACAAATATCAGCTCTGCAATTAAAAAGGACAACTAGAAAAGGATATCAAGTATATGTTGTACATGTTGAAGAATTAGGACAGCAACCTGAAGAAGACCTGCTAGACACTTTACCAGTGGTAGGAGAGTTTAAAGAATTTTTTCCAAATGAGATTCCTCATCTTCCTCCCAAAAGAGAAATCGATTTTTCAATCGATTTGGTGCCAGGAGAAACACCCGTTTCCAGAGCCCCTTAATGGATGAGCCCCCCGAACTTATGGAGTTAAAAATGCAATTACAACAATTGTTGGATAAAGGTTATATCAGACCGACTGTATCCCCTTGGGGAGCATCGGTGATGTTCATGAAAAAGAAGGATGGAACCTTTATAATGTGCATTGACTACCGTCAACTAAATAAGTTGACAATCAAAAACAGGTATCCATTGCCCAGAATAGATGACCTTTTTGATCAGGTGAGAGGGGCTTCAGTATTTTCTAAGATCGATCTAAGAACTGGTTATCACCAGCTTAGAATTAAGGAGGAAGATATCAGTAAAACAACTTTTCGAACCAGGTATGGTCACTACGAATTTGTAGTCGTATCTTTTGGTTTGATAAATGCCCTTGCCACTTTTATGTGCTTAATGAACAACGTTTTGAATAAGTACTCAGATAAATTCGTACTAGTGTTCATAGACGATATTCTAGTCTATTCAAAAGGTGAGGAAGAGCACAAAGAACACTTAAGGATAGTTTTACAGACTTTGAAAGAAAACCAGTTATATGCCAAATTCAGTAAATGTGAATTTTATAAAGACAAGATTCAATATTTGGGGCATATAATTTCTGAACAAGGATTGGCTGTTGACCCTGAGAAAATAAAGGCTATTAGACAATGGCCAGTGCCGACTGATGTTTCTGCAGTAAGATCATTTATGTGGATTGCAAGTTATTATCGAAGGTTTGTATAGTGTATGAATAGAATTACAGTGTGTATGATCTAAAATTGGCTGCCGTAATTCATGCCTTGAAGATGTGGCGACACTATCTTCTTGGGAAACAATTTATATTGATGACAGATCATATTAGTCTCAAGTATTTCTTTTCTCAAACCGATTTGAATGCTCAACAAGCCAGATGGCTGTCTTTTCTGAGTGAATTTCATATGGACATAAAACATATCAAGGGGAAAGAAAACAAAATAGCTGATGCGCTAAGCAGAAATGTTTGCCAAAACATAAGCAGCATTGGGAGTAGTGCTAGTTTTGACTGAGAAGAACTAGTTAAAAAGGTAGAAGATCAAGATCCATACTATGAGAATATACAAGTGAAATTGTTGAAAAAAGAAATAGCTGAATACACCCAAAACCAGAAAGGGTTGATCTGCTATAAAAATAGATTGTATATCCCCAATGTGGAGTCTTTGAAAAAATAAATCCTAGATGAATATCATAAACAGCCATGTTTAGGACATCCTGGATATCAGAAAATGCTTACAACCTTGAAAAGGAAATTTTTTTGGCCCAGAATGAAAAAGGATGTAGCAAACTATTTAGCTAGATGCATGGAATGTCAACTAGTCAAAGTTGAACATCAGCATCTAGCTGGTCTTTTAGATCCCTTGCCAATTGTAGAATGGAAATGGGACACTGTCTCTATAGACTTTATAGCTGGGTTACCCAGAACAAAGTATCATCATGATTCAGTGATGGTAGTGGTAGATAATTTAACAAAGGCTGCACATTTCATACCTATAAAATCTACTTTTGGGGCAGCCCAAGTAGCAAATTTGTTCCTAAAAGAAATAGTAAGGCTACACGGGGTCCAAAGATGATTATTTCAGATAGAGACGCTAATTTCACAACAGCTTTTTGGAAAGGTCTGTTTGGGGGCATGGGCACTAAATTGAATTTTAGCACTGCTTATCACCCTCAAACGGATGATCAAACAGAGAGAAAAAATCAGATTTTGGAGGATATGCTGAGAATGTATGTGATGGATAGGCCATAAAAATGGGAAGACTACTTCCATTTAGTCGAATTTTCTTACAACAACAGCTATAAATCCTCCATCAAAATGAGTCCATTTGAACCACTCTATGGAAGAAAGTATCGTACTCCTTTAAATTGGAGCTAGCCAGAAGATAAGTTGGTACTAGGGCCAGATACTTTACAAGAAATGGAAAGAATTGTCAAACAAATACAGAGAAACATCAAGACAGCACAAGATTGACAGAAAAGCTATGCTGATAAGAAGAGAGTGCATCGAGAGTTCAAAGTGGGTGATCGTGTGTATCTGCGTATTAAACCCAAAAAGAGCACACTTTATGCTGGAAGTTATCCAAAATTGGCTCCTAGATATTGTGGGCCTTTTGAGGTGTTAGATTTCGTTGGACTAGTGGATTATAAGCTGGCCTTACCTCCTCATGTTAAATTTCATGATGTGTTTCATGTTTCTTTATTAAAAAGATATGTACATGATGCTTCTCATATTGTTGGTTGGAATGTGATACTGGTGGAACCAAAAGGGGAGTTCCTTCCAGAACCACTTCAAATATTGGAGTGGGAAGAAATTGAATTGAGAAACCAAATAGTAGCAAGAGTAAAGGTGCAGTTTACTGCTGAAGAAGCTACGTGGGAAAGAGAAACTCGGATGATGGAAAAATATCCATATCTATTTTCAAAATAAACTCTAGTAGTTAGTTGTTAACACCGAGGACCGTGTTTGCTTTCAGAGGGGGAATATGTAACACCCCTAGTTTTATGTTTTCAAATTAGACATTTGAACTTCAATCCAAAGGGGAGTGGAACCCAATGGATAATTATTGTGTGGATGTAATTAATCATTTAATTATGATAAATAAATAAAATATTTCTGTGCATATTGAGCAAATGAGATTTTTGAGATCACCTGCCTAATCCATGAGGTATGGAAAGAGGTTAAGACTTTCCCCAAAAATCTTTCAAAAAAGCCTTGAAATAATTTATTTCTAAATTAGATTTTTGAGGAAAAATCTAAGTTTCCCCAACGATGAGGACAGTAGTTGGGAAGAGGTAAAAAGCTGGAAAAGCAGAAATAAATTTTAAAGTCCCTAAATGAGGGAAGCCTAGGCAAACAGGAATAAAAGCATCCTTTAATTCTGGACGCAGAATTAGAAACAGGATTTGGGGAGACCATAAGCTTAAATAAGCTACTTCAAAACAGATTTAGGTTGGTCTATTCTGGGAGAGGATCTCAGCTCAGGGGTGAGTTATGTGGACATAAGAACTCTAAGATTAGGAGGACTGGTCATCACAGAAGTGGTATGCACACTAGTTTTATGAATCATTAAAATGGATGTTGTTGGACAATATTGATAATTGATGTAACTGCTATGGTGAAATAAGTTTTCTGTGATTGTTATTCCTTACATTTAACATAATTAAATATAAGAAATAGATCTTCTAAATTTTTGTATGGTAGTAGGAATGAATTCTAGGTAATACTATCATCCAGAATCTCTAAACCATAGTCTAGTTTAAATATGGAGATATTAAAATAATTCCCTAGAGTGAGTACAGTGTAACTTTAATCTTTTTCTATATTAAATAATTATCTAAACATAAAAACATAGTTTTGCTATTGATAGTCAACTGCTACATTAATTTAAACTTTGTGTACCCATGCAAAGAGGAATGTAATCCAGAAGTAAGAAAAGATCTTGCTCAAATAAACTGTAAGTTCAACCAGGAATAAGTATTCTCTATGAAAAATACAGGAGAATTCAAGTTAGTGCAAGTAAACTGAAACATAAATCTGTAAAGAAAATTCCTCTTATCAAAATAAGTATTAGAAAATTCTGCAATAGATCTACTACTCTATATTGCTATTTCTATTAACTGCATCCATTATAATACACCAATTCATAAAATATGCATATACATTTTATGAAGACAGCAATAGATAAGAATAAGAATTTTTGCATGCAACAGAAGGATCATGCAAGTTATTAAAACCCTTTTATGGAGATAAAAAATTAAATTGCAAAGAGTTAAGTTGAGGGTTTAGTATACATCATCACTTATTTATAGACAGTGGATATCCATAAATTATGTTTGGAGCAAACCCTAACCAGTAAGTAAGTTTATTCTCATTAATAGTAATTCCAAATTTTATCGACTGATATGCTATTTGGAAGTAGAGAAAGCTATCCTTTATAAAATTATTTGAAGCAGAATTAAAATCCTATGGTTAAGAAGTCAACAGGTTACTGATAATTTATTCATGTACTGGTGATTATAATTATTAAATGTGAGAGAGTTCTCACATATTACCTTGAAATATATGTAATTTCTGAATATTTATAAATCTGGTAGTACACAAAAGGAATTTTATTTGACCTGTGATTTAAAAAAAAAATCAAAATATACATATCTATTAAATCTATAAAATAATTTCAATAAAATTTACCATAGATGAAAATACTAATCTACATGTCTTACATTGAAATACTATCGGGTGGGGAAATTAGTAGAATAAATGAAATCAAACCCATGTTTACACATTCACAGAGGCATATAATTTAATCAATATAAAAATGCATATATATCAACTGATATGAAATATATACACAGATATCAGTTAACGTAAATCTTGGCTGATATAATATAAAACAAATTGTATAGAAGTAAGTAAAAAGGGAACTGGAAAGTCCAGTCGACATTGTTCCTTGACCGAATTAGATATTAAACAGTCCGAGTATGAAAACGCTAGAATGTGAACAAGAACTTTAATATATTTAAAATACAAGGTAAAAAGTGATAGCAGAGTAGGCTAGCACTTAGAACATTAGTAGACAAATTCAACCAATATACGATCCTCAGAGTCGAAAAGTGAAGAATGACATGTTACCAACCTGTAAATGGAGAATTTAACTCTGGGTTAGTATGTGAATACAAATCTGAAGAGGATCTATAAACAATAGCGAATGGAAAATCAAGGGAAGAACGAAAATACCTGCAATCACACCAAAATAGTGATTAATCTAGTCACAGAGAAAATGTAAAACTTAAAACGTAACAATAAGTTCATGGAAGTGACTCTACGTAGTAATATTACATATGGGTCGAATGGAAATGCCTATCATTCAAGATTTACATCGCCAAGATTGAATGAATCAGAAGTGGTCATACTAACCGAGGACAAAATGAAGAACTAAGTTAAGTCCTGAGGATTTGTAGCTAACAAATAACCTCTGTTCAAGAAGAACAAAACTCTGACTATGAAAATTATAAGTATATATATATAAATTCTCCCAAAACCAATAGAAATATCTAAGAAGAAGAAAATAGAAACCACCAGGGTATGGAACTTATAAATCAAAAAAAAATTAACTATGCAATATTATAAAGAACAAATCTTATTTCCAAACTACAAATTAGGAGAAGGATTTTTGGAAAATTTCAAATGAGAAACCAATTTCAATTCCAAAGATTAACATAAAATCATATGGCCAGAACGAATAGAGTTACCTGGGTTATAGAGACACCTTGAGTCCAAGTAGAAAAACGCTGGAAGTGTTATGGATACCACCTCATATTCGGTTTCCTAATCGAGGAATGATTTCTGGAAGGAAAAATACCTCGGAGAAGAATGAAAAGAAAATTCGGAGGTGTTTAATAGAGACGTATATGGTAAACCCTAACCATATCTGACTCTACACTTGTCAATCATCTATTGATCCTCTCAAGGATCGATAAACGAAAACCAATAATTCATAAACCCTAAATCGTACCATACAATGTAGTACGCATACAAATAAGCCAAATTAACTAAATGCACAAAGGATTCATATTTGATATTAAACAAATAATATATTGTGAGGCTTGAGGAGAAGAAAGATCAACTGAAATAAGTATACGTGTACCCTTTCAGCTCTGGTAAAGTACACAAGAAACGTATAGGGATAACGATACCAACATTATCGTTGGGCCAACAAAAAAACAAATGAAGTATTAACCATAAGTTAAGAGAAAGACGTTATGGGTATAGTCCACGAAATGAATCATGTAAGTAAAAAATTCTTCAATGATAGTGTATACGATCGTGGATTGATCATAGCGCCATGAAACACATAACAAAGACAGCAATTTTTATCATTGAAGGTAACTATTACAAGGCCATACATATATGTATGTGTACATATGATTAAATATTGTTAAGTTAAAATTGTTAAGTACAAGTATGGAAAACATATTATATGTTATTGTTGTGGAGGTAAATCCCCTCTGCGGACAGAGGCGATCCCTACTAGCCCAGAACGGGTCTAGAAACAATCGTAACATGCTATGGTGTAGGTCCCTAATTGCAATAAACCAACTTGTGAAGAAGGCTTACCTCAAATCCAATGTTGTTGTTTGTAGAGAAGGTAGCACTCTCGTTCCTTTACTCCGGCAGATCACAATCCTCATGCTCGTCGTGATTGAACACCTACACATGCAAAAAACACAACAAACACAAGCGTAAAATCCAAAATATACAATTATGCGTCAGTCAGAGAGGACACAACTCATGATCATAATGAACAAAACAAGTGGAACCATAACCAATAGTCGCTTATCATTAATTCATACAAAGGAAAATAAAACCTGGCTCTGACGCTGAATTCTCCTTCGACGGGTCGTCAGCGGAATACGTCTCAGTAAAGCTTGTCAAGGATGGGGACAAGCCTCTCTCTTCGATCGTCAATCTCCTTGCTATTGATTTGACACTATGAGGACTATTGCAACATTCTTTAGGCTATGAAGGCTCTTGGAGATTAGCTTGCAAAGGAAAATGGCAAGCTTATATAGATGGAGGAAGGGGAGTTGGGATCCCTACAATTATGGGATTGGCCCTATCCTCAAGGAAGCTTCCATGAGAGGTGGAAAACTACTTCCTCTACATGGAAATTCGAAGCCAACCTCCCAACTCAAATTAGAGACCAGTTTAGGAATTGGTTGGGGTCAATCTTCCACCACTTATTTTTTAAAAACACCCTTTATTAAGCCTGGCATGGGTGCAGCTCTGAGATAGAGCGCCAATTGGCACGCCCTCTTTGGAGGATTTACCCCTTGGTGTGAGGTCTGAACTGTGTACCCACGCCAATGCAAAAAAGGCTATCTTTAGGGTTTTTCACAAGGAGTTGTTTTCAGAGAAAATAAAGTACATGTTTAGGGGAATGCCATGAAAGTGTTTTCAAGTTATGTCACTGCTCACAGGTCACAGAAAGAGCCCTCCAATGTGCAGGACAGGGAATTGTAGGGATGGTGACAAATAGCTTTGTAACAGATGCCCCCTAAAGCATGAGGCCCGGAAGAGAGAGATGGGTGAAATACTTTACGAGAACATGTCCAACTGAAAACACTGCCATCGGAAAACCTGCGTAGAGAAGTACAACTGATATCTCAAATACATGATATATATGTGGTATGGGCATAGCCATCCATAACAGAGTATACAATAATCTAGATCCAAGGCATGGATGCAGCCATCCAATAAGGATCGATAATTAGACTCAAGTATGGTCGCAGCCATCCAATCAATGAGTCATGTAACTAATCATGATAATCCACGAAATCACAGCTTGGATTATAACAGATAGGAATCCAGGGTCTCGTGCTCCATCTTGACCTGAACAAAGTACAATTTCAAGCATGCGAATATGTGAGCTAAAGTTCAACATGCAAGAACATCATCTGATTACCATCCAATAATGAAAGCTATTAACAGACATGAGAGGTACCACCAATAATGGAAATGGTCCTCAAGGTAATATAGGTACAATCTACAGCATGTGAATCAATGAGCTAGCATCGAACATCTGTATAATCACTCGATCGGAGGCCAATGATGAAAACCTCACGTCGAACGCAAAGAACTTGCCATTAAGGCATGCAGGCTCCAAGGTACCAGAAGAGAGTCTCTAGATCAGCTTCCTGGATAATGAGCTGGAGTTGACATGAAGTGACCTTGATTGAAGGTGGGCCATAGTGTTTCCCACATCATCGACACAAGACAGAGGAACATAATGTCTTTGTGAATCAGGATTAGATGAGAAGCAGAGGAAGGTTGGTACTTGTAGAGGTCAACTTCTCTTGAACATATAGGCGGCATGACAGTGGATTTGGTAGTATTTGACATCAAAAGATCATAGGTCATGATGACGAGACAAAAATTAGATGAGAGGTCAAAAGGATCACCCAAACCCACAGAGGCAAGTGAAAAAACGAGATGAGATGTCCCCAACCTGACATGAATGCAGACAAGTGCCATGTTCAAGACCGACATACTACCGACACGACAATGATGTTGGTTCCATTTTCCCCACCATTTCTGGCGATTACCTCTTTATTTCTATAGAAGCTTGAAGAGGATATCATATTCTTGTTATATAAGTCCATCCTAGTACATTTTATGAGCCCTAGGAAGGAGGAACTCGAATATCCTCATTACGACTGAATCCAATGTCATCAAGTTTTAACGAGTCTGACAAAGGAAGAACTCGGCGTCTTTTCATGTTTAGTGAGTTTGAAAAGATAACAGAAAAGTAAACTCCAACGGTCCCTTTTTGTAAATAGTTCCTCAAACCCGAAAAGGTAGAAAACAATATCTCAGAAAACCTCCTAGTCATGATAGGCTAGGGTATTCCTTTTTCGTAAATAATCTATCCCAGCCCAAAAAAGGGGTAAATGTATACTGGGTAGATGTCATTTCGTGACCACTTTAACAAGATTGAAACGAAAAGGGAATCTGCAATCTTTTCATGTTTAGAGAGTTAGAAAAGAGCTGAAATATGACTCCAAAATGACTCTTTCGTGTTTTTACCGAGTCCGAAAAAGTATAAAATACAACTCGTATCACTGTCCAAGTCGCATAAAAACCTGTCACTGCACATAAAAGCAAGTGTAAAATCCATTTTCAACAAAATATATCAAAATATTGGCAAAAATGACACTTAAAACATAATTTTTGACTTTAAAAGTTATAAATAGGCTTCAAATGGTAAAAAAAAATTACTTTTACTTTTTACCTTACTTGGAGAGCAACAGTGGTATGTTTGTGTGCACAACTTGCGGCAATGATTGCGACTGATCCGGGACGTCATTCAGCTCCTCGTTTGTTCCAGGTAAAAGGCGTTCCCTTAAGCTCCATTTTAATCCATTTTTTATGAGTTTCCATTGCACAGTCGATCTTTGAAGGAGGCTCTTTTAAAATTTTAGGGCTCTACCATTGGCGCGGGTATCGGGTACGGACCCGCGCCAATGGATTTTTTCTCACAAAGGGGTCGCGCCAATGGCGCAACATAATTTTCCGCTTTAAATTTTTAAACAGTGAGCCATCCATATGGATTTCCAAGCATGAGAGAGATCTAACAAGGGTTTTTGATCATGTTGATGCAGGTAACCAAGCACAATGGTTATTGAATGAAAGGAGAGGGAACATGGGGAGGAGGATGAAATGGCTATGGAGAATGAATCCTGTATGAATGCACTAAAGAACTGTGAACTCAAATAATTCTTTCTTACTCCATGTTTATGAGCTCAACCTGAGCTGCTACAATACTTGGTCAGTATATGGGACGAAAATGAGGAAGTATTTAAACTTCGGGACCAAGTGTTGGAACTTGAGGTTTCCGACGTATATTTCATCACCGGGCTGTTGCGTAGAGGCCCAGTACCCATTTTGACAGGCAGCATGCCTTCCGGAGAAAAGATGGAAGAAGTAATGGCGAGGGTGTGCCCAGGGGCACGAACCAAATCGGGAAGCGGAAAGGTGGACATTCACAATGTCCATGATATAGCACTCAGAGTAGTGCTACACACCATTACACGTGTTGCAGGATCGCAAGCTCCACATGAGGCAATGAAAGCCCAACTCATACTAGCCTCCGAGTGTATGAACCCCACATTGTTCGATTGGGCTACTGCAGTGACAAGCAATATCAAGAGGCAGCTGACAAGATGCAAGCAAGTCAAACTAAAGCAGTTTGGCTATGGTTCCATTTTGGTGTCATTCATCCTGGAACGACTACCCATTTTCCAGGGCCAAGGGGCCATAGTTGCTGAGCCGGTACCAAGAGAGCCGAGGATGGCTCGCTGGGCAACACTTATGCCCAATTCAGGAGGAGGCCAACAGATGTCTTGGAGGCCTGAGTTTTTTGGGTGGTTATGGCGACAGTTGATCGTGGTGGAAGATTGGCCCTATGCTGGGATCGATTTCACCGGAGATCCCGATCTTCCGCTCCCGAAGGGGGAGGATTGGGATGAGGAGTTGGGTACGATACTCTTTTTTTTATTTTTATGTATTTATGATTTTTTTGGGTAATACATGTTCATTCTAATAACAGTTTTATGTGTATGCAGACGTCGGCCCAGAGAGGCCCGCGGGCATGTCGCCCATTGCACGGAGAACCCATGTCGAACATGACCCTCAGGCTGAGGGTGGCGAAGGAGGTGAGATGATTCAGAACCTAGAGGGCATCGCCCGGGGGATCTCGGACTATGCATGGCTAGCATATGTTCCGCTAGCATACCATCAACACACTGTGGGGGTGCCCAGTCACCTCCATCGACTACTGAGACGCTTAGTGCGTGCAGTGGCTTGTTACCACGAGCAGCATGAAGATTAGACATTAGGGCTTTTCATATGCATATTTCTTGAGAGACATGTCGTCTCCGGCTGTATTAAAACGAACATGTATATTTTTTGATTTTATTTGATGCACACTATGAAAAAATTTCGACACACACACACACACATATATATATATATACCTATTTTTGGATGGGTCTCTTTACATGTGATGATGTTTTTGTTTATAAATTGCGCAAATGTCTATCTAAAACCATATTAGCTACTGCATATGTTAATGTATTCATATGTCTGGGTATGTGTTGATATGTAATATAATCAAAATTTCTCTCCAGTAGACGAATACGGAGATACAGACGTAAAATGGATGGGTTTCTAACTGAATAATGACCATTAAGTTGTAATACTACAAGTTGTGAGTCTAGATACACAAGTAATTCATGAATGCCGAGGTCCATAGCCTCAGTTAATAACTCCAACATGGCACTATATTCTGCGATATTATTTGTAGCAAGACCCAGACACACACCATGCAGGTTAACCAACTCACCAGCAGGATCATAGATTACCCAGGCCGAGGACAGATTCCTGGTACTGCGGGAGGCACCATCCGCGAAACCCACAAATGGAGTAATAAACATCTGCACAATTAGGAAGACCTGATCAGCATAAATATGCTTACATCGCACACCACACCACAGATGCACACAAATGAATATACACACCTATGTACACACACCACACCAAAAAATAACTTCAAGCGTAGTATTTTTTAAGGTACAACCCATTTCTAGGCCGCGCCAACAGAACTCCTTCATAATCAATGAGCTCATAAGCCCCATTTTTCAATACTCGTTTTACTATGTAGGGCCCATGCCACATCGGTTGGAACTTCCCTGCTCCAAGTTTGTCGTGCGCTTGGTCGTATAGGAGGACAAGATCCCCTTCGACAAAGGAATGTGGAGAGACTGATTGATCAAAGTGAGCTTTGACTCGCTTCTTTTGTGCCTCAATGACTAAAGTAGCCAAGTGGCGGGTTTCATCTAGCCGTTCCAAATACAAGAGACGCTCTTCTTTAGGAGAAGTATCGGGTAAAATTTCCACAACCAACTCTAAGGAATGAATTTCTCACTCAACCGGAAGAGTTTCTTCTAGACCATACACCAATTGGAATGGTGTGAATCCGGTCGCACTCTTTGCTGATGTCCAGTAGGGCCATAGAGCTGTGAACAATTAGAGGTGCCAATTGGGCTTATGAATCCCAACTGTTCGTTGAAGCATTGTGACCAAAAATTTGTTCACAGCCTCAACCTGGCCATTTTCCTGGGGGTAATATGGCGTTGAGCTATCGTGTCATAAGCCCAATCTTGATGTCAACTCGGCCATCATGTAATCTTGAAAGTGGGTGCCATGATCAGTTACAATGGCCTGAGGGACCCTGAAACATGCAATAATGTGGTTGAAAATAAACTGGGCATTTGTTTTACCATCGGCGGCTGGTGTAGGCATCGCTTCAGCCCACATAGTAAAGTAGTCGACAATGACGATTATATATGCATGCCCCCGGCCGAATCAGTGTTACACATCATGAAATCTAAGCCCCATTTTACAAAAGGGCCGATGGTAATAACAGGGTGCAAAGGGAGGGCTGGCGCGCGCATCTTGCATGGAAAAACCTGGCATGCATGACATTTGCGGACTGCGGCAATACAGTCTTTGAAGATTGATGGCTAGAAGTAACCCGCATGCAGAATTTTCTAGGCGGTGGCATATCCAGACATGTGACTGCCACAGGCGCCACTGTGACAGTCATTCAAGACTCTTTCGGCCTCTTCTAGTTTCAAGCACATGCGGAGCACCGAATCTACTCCAACCCGGTATAATGTATCTCCTACAATGCGGTAGGGTTGAGACTGATGCCGAATCCGACGTCTGACATCTTTAGTAAATTCGAAACAGAACGTTGACGTTTGAAGATACATAATAATATCGCCATACCATGGGTCACGAGTGCTGATAAGGAAGAGGGTTTCGTCTGGGATATGTTCTTCGAAATGAGATAGGGTGGATTCTGTCAGAAGGGAGCAAATGAGATCCGCAAAAGCCAGTGATTTGGTCGACTTAGCAGTAGTAAACTCTAGGTCGAACTCCTGAAGGATAACGATACATTTGGAGTATTTTCCCCCCAGTAATTTTCGAGATAGAATATACGTCATGGGGTTGCAATCCGAAACCACGGTTACGGTACACAGCATGATGTAGTGGTGGAAACATTGCACAGCTTGCACTACGGCTAATGCCAACTTCTCGACGTGAGCGTAACGTGTTTCTATGTCAAGAAGGTTTCGTGACAGATAATAGACAACGTGTTCATTGCCATTATCGTCATCCTGCACCAAAACCATAGCTATGGTGCTAAATGTGGTGGCCAAGTATAGAGTGAAATCACAGTGATAGTTTGGAGGACGAAGCAACGGAGCATTAACAAGTAACGTCTTAAGCTTCTCAAAGGATTGTTTAGAAATCTCTTCCCAGCGAAAGGGAACGTTTTGTTTTAAAAGACGTGTGAATCCTTTGGCTACTTCCACGTAGTTCGGTATAAAGCATCGAAGGAAATTATCTTTTCCCTGCAGACTCTACAATTGGTGTAACAAAGAGGGTGATGGGAGATTGACAATAGCCTCGACTTTTAGAGGGTTGAGGCTAATCTCGTCCTTGGAGACTCTGAACCCCAAGAGATGGCCAGAATCCACGTAAAAGACACATTCATGAGGGTTAAGCCAGATATTATAGCGTCGACAGCGAAGGAAAATCTGGCGGAGGTGTTCTGGGTGGTCCTCCTGCCGAGCTGAGTGAGCTGGCAGATTGTCCAAATAAGGCTGAACGATATGGCGTATGCCATGGAATGCATAAGATATAGCATGCTTGGAAGTAGCTCCAACGTTCTTCAAGCCGAACGGGAGCTTTTTATAAGAAAAGTTACCCCACGGACAGATGAATACAGTCTTGTGTTGATCGACAGGTAAAATATTTATCTGATTATAGCCAGAAAACCGTCCATCAGGGAATAAATCTCACTCCCAACACATTCATCAATAATTTGATCTATGAAGGGAGTAGGATAGTTGTCCTTAGGACAGGCGCGATTATATCATGGTAATCAACACAGACCCTTATAGTACCCTGTTTTTTATCTACAGGGACAATGTTTGAGACCCATTCTATGAGGGGAATCGGGTAAATGAAGCCCGTGTTCAAAATTTTTTCAACTTTTGCTTTAATGGCAGTGGCATTGCAAGGATGCACTGGGCGTAAGCGTTGGCACATGGGTTTTGCATTGGGATAGGTAGGAATCTCATGCACTACTATGCTGGGATCAATCCCAGGCATTTCCTCATAGGACCAAGCGAACACGTCTCTAAATTCTCGGAAAAGATCAGTATAAACTCGTATCTCATCAGGATAACAAGTTACTCCCACATGTATGTTTTCAACTATCCCCGGTTTAATGGAGATGTCAATCAAAGTGGTTTTAGTAATGTTTCTCAGGTTTCCCTCTGAGAAGGCCTCATGTGTCAATATGGGCGTCTGGAGAGGTGGAGTGGGAACCTGAGATGCAAAACGCTCTAGACAATCTGACATTGCCCCCAGGCTAGGCATAAAGGAGGAACGATGATGTGTATCGCTCCAAGGAAGCTCCTCAAGAGACATTGTTTCAACAATGGCCTCGTCAGAAGGGAAAATCTCTTTAAGAGGATCAAGCGAGTCGCCCTCACCGAGCCAGGGGGATTGAGAATAGATATCTAAATCCATGCTCGAGGAAGCATGTTGAGGAGGAGGAGGATTGGATGTGGCGACAATTTCGTAGTAATTAATCTCTACTAGAGTTAAGGCCATCGATTCTCCAAAATCAGTCACCTTTTCAGGTGAAGGGATGATCCATGGGTTGTCAGACCTAGAGATAATATTAACTTGAACGGTGTGCAGTGGTGGTGCAGGAAAAATACCCATGAGGAGAGGGTCCTTGAAGAGACCGGCTCCTACACTGTTGGGGGGATTTGGGATCTTATCCATGTAAGGAATGTTGTTCTCAGAGGTGGAGGTGAAGAAAGACAACTGATCCACAGTAACAATTTTTCCCTCATGAGGGAACTTAAGAAGTCGAAAGAGGATGGATGTCATGCATAGCATACCGTGAGTCCAACTACGACCGAGAAGCAGTTTGTAGTTAAGCTTGGTGTCAAATACTTCTACTTCTACATTGACTGTCTTCCCCTGTAACGTAATCGATAAACTCTCGAGAACACCCAGGGGTTTAGATTCCTAACCATCGAATGCCTCTAAGGCATTGGGAGATGATGAAAGAGCCGGAGAGCCAATGGCCTTCCTGCAAGTGGATGACATGACACAGGTAGAAGCACCTTCATCCACAACGGCCCTATGGATGTTAAGACCATTGATCCCAACTTGAATAACAAAAGTGATTTGATGTGGAAGCCGGGGGGTAAAATTTTCTAAGTCAAAGGTGAGAAGATTAGAATCAGTGGGATCAATTCCACCAATTGCAAACAACAAAGCTTTTCGTTGCGAAGGGGAACTCTGAAGAACTTCCAATGCAAACATGGCAGAAGGTGCCTGTCCCAAATCCTCAACAATATTGTAGTGCTAAGCGGCACGGGAATTTGAATTGTAGGAAAACCTTCGCAGAACACCTTTAGAAGGTGGCCTCACAACAGGTTCAGTCGTAGGCTTCTCAATTTCTAAAGAACCGGAGACAGGTGGAGGAGGTGGGCCATCCACAACTTCCTTTCCAACTGCTTGACATGATCCAGCATAATCCTTCGAACGTGTAGCAATGGAGATAGGTGTAGCACCATTCATCATAAAGACCTGGGACCCAAATAGTGCAGATGGTGAAGGTTTCTTAACCATCTGGGTCTGCTGAGACGTGAACGGTTCTTTAAGAACTGCCGGAGTCCCTTTGGAACCTTTGACAATTTGACTAATTTCAAATCGTCGTGGAAAATCCTTGGTATAATGATCTCCTTCACAAATAAGGCAGGGGTACTTCGGTTTACGTTGAGAACCGTCCTCAGTACGATGTTTGGAAGAGTATGGCTTTGGGGCATCGGGTTTGGATTTTCCTTTGCCCTTCTTTTTTCCTTTGGAGGCTTTTTCTGTAGGATTAGCCTGAACGGCGTTGACCTCTGCAGTTTTGCCAGAATCTGGGGGGGCAGGAAGATCAGAATTATTGGAATAATTAGAGTTCTGCTTTCCATTTGAAGATTTTTGAGAATTTTGAGACACGGAACCAATAACACCATCCATCGCTGGGCTAGGTGGAGCTTTAGAGGTTCCCGGGCGTGGAACATCAGTCAAAATATCATAAATCGTGCCGGACTGAGAGTATACCAGATCAATATACTGGGCACGCGCTATGGCTTGTTCTTCAGTCACACATGCCCCCATAGCAATATCTTGCACGATTTTGTTAACGAAGGATGCAGTGAACCAATGAGTTAGTAGTTGATCAAGTATATAAAACTTGATCAACCTACGTCGACGTCGCCACTCATGAATATGATCGGATATGTGGGTGGCTTTATCCTACTTTAAAGAATTCAGGAGATGCGTCCCGGCTTTATAGCGAACCGGTAACTGAAAGTGAGTCAGAAAAGCCATCGCTAAAGTATTGAAATCCTGAAAGATGCCATGGGGTAGTTCAATATACCACTTAGCAGCAGCACCGGTAAGAGTGCGCTGGAAGAGACGTAGACGAATTGAATCATCGACCCAAGAATTAGAGGAACACCACAAATGGTAGGTCATTACATGAGCTTGGGGGTCTTCACCAGCTTTACCTTCAAACTTTGGGCTGTCACCGGGTACCTTGGTCGGAACTGGAGGCCAATAAGGATTATGAAGAATTGGATCATTGGTTAATTTAGAAACGTCCGGTAATTCCAAGGTAGCCAAGAACGACAATTGCGGATTGAACAACATGACAGGCCCTCGAAAACGACCGGTACCTGTACTCCACACTGGTTGAGAATATCCTTGCCCCCATGGGTTCTGTCCAGTAGGATTCTGACCGTAGGGGGTATAGGGTGTATAACCAGTCTGATTCGGTTGTTGGTAACCAGTGTACGAGGCTTGATAACTAGAATATGGAGCCTGATTATATGTCGGCCCTGTTTGGGAAGCCTGTGGATTTGGCTGTTGAGTATAGGTGTAGCCGAGTTGTTGAGTGTAATAATGGGAACCTTCGGGCGGATTATAAGTCGGTCGAGATTGACCGTGAGGGTAGTAATTTCCTTGAGGTTGAGCGGGCTACTGACAGGTGGGACCCTGGTGAGCCTGATAATTAGGGTGCACCGGTTGAGTCGGTTGCGACATCGAGTAAATCGGCTATTGGGTAGGGTTAGAAAAGTGTGCAGGCTGGCCTGGTTGGAGAGGCTGACCTGGCTGAATGGGCTGCCCTGGTTGAATAGGTTGACCCGGATAAACAGGTTGTGCCGGTTGTACAGGTTGACCTGGCTGTTGAGGAGCTCCAGGTTGTACCGGATGGACCGGTTGGCTTGGTGGTGGAACACCGGGTTGTGCCGGATGGACCGGTTGGACTGGTGGAACACCGAGTTGTGCCGGATGGACCGGTTGGCCTGGTGGAGGAATGGAGCCAGGTGGCGGCTAGTAACCGGTTTGACCTGCAATAGGACCATAAGATGGTCCTGGCTGATGTGGAACATTTGGAGCAATAGGATACTGAGGTTGCATGGGTTGGGAAGGTTGGACTTGCCCCCTAGGACCATATACTGGCCCTGGTTGGTACCCCGATTGGCCTGTGAGTCCTTGAGGTTGCCCGGGTTGGACTCCAGGAATAGGCTGCACGAGTTGACCTGAAGGGTTGTAATACTATCCTTGCAGACCATATAATGGCCCCTGCTAGCCCACAGGGTAACCTTGCGGGTCATAAGGATAGCCAGGCTGGCCCGAAGGTTGGCCTTAAAAAGGTTGTCCTTGCGGGTTATAAGGTTGCCCAGCCTGGTTATATGGTAAACCCTGAGCATGAAGTTGAGCCTCAGGAGTGGGTAAACGTAAAGGATTCCCATGCTCATCGTACTGATATGGAAAAACATACACGGGTGCACCATCCTATGCATAATGCGAAAAATACGAGTGGTTGGGATCCTGAGAGGATTGTCCAACCTCGGGGTTCGATTGTTGTAGGGAAAATCGATACTCCTCAGGAGAGATGTTCTCCGACATAGCAGAAGCTATGTAGATGTCTTCGAGAAGCGAAGTGGTCCTTACAGACTGAGTAGTAACATCAGGTGTAGAAGCAGCCACACAAACTATGGCCGTGGAGGGTATAGAAGTGACCTGAGGGGATGTCGTGATGGGTGTCCTAGGAGACATCCCCAATGAAGGAACAACCGGCCTCATAGAAGGAGCTGATACCCCCATGGAGGTAGCGGCGGCGATAATCTGACCTAAGGATCTATACCCTGCTGGTAGTGAGGGACCGGGTGAAAACATAACAAATGATTCGGCGTTGTCTTCTGGGAATAACTTATGAGTTACTTCTGGGAATAGCTGGCAATATTCACCAGACATGGGGATTTCCTCGCCAACAGAATGATTGGATTAACTCATATTTGAACCTGCCGCTAGATCTCATAACAGACGATGAGGACTAGGAGGAATAATAGCAGCTAAAAAATGAGAACCCGATGTAACAGGAGGGAAATGTTCCCCTACTCCAAATCTAGACCAAGGGTCGGATAAGGGCCAATTGAACTCAATTGGTCCTCTAAAGGGAAGCTCAGAGAGAACCGGTCCCCCATCGGGAAACTCAGAAACGATGGGCTGCTAAGGTTCAGCAGAGGATTGAGAAACCTCTGATGAATCGTCCGTATATGGACTACGAATAGACGAAACTGAGGGTTCCACCACTGTGGGAGTAATGACAAGAGAAAAAGATCAAACAAACACACGGGCTGAAAAAGAATCAAGGCACACAATCAAACGGCCAACAAGCAAAATCTAACAGGGCGTGTGATCATGGGTGATTTATTTTACGACATTGAAACTTCGAAACTTCACCATTTCATGTTTTAAGAGTCGAGAAACCGATGAAAGATGACTCTATCTCTTTCAGTTTTGAAGCAAGCATGAAATGACAAGCGCTTGGTGATCTTTTAAAATTTAAGGAGTCAGATAAGATCAAAATGACTGCTCAGGAATACTAGCCAAATGGTGTACCAAATAACCGTGAATTGCAATATACAGCTTGGTTTCAAAATGAAAGAGAAATCAACCAAGGACTTAATGTACATGTAGGCAGTCTCCCCGAATGCTGTGTCCGGTGTATCACGGGTATAGGGCGGCAGAATCAGCTTCCTATGGATAAAGGATAGAAACCTAGTGGGGTCTCCCGTTATATACACAATGGTACGGGGAGCACAAGTCCGTACTAGTGTTGTCTAAAGCCAAGAGGTGAATGACAGCTACTAGGTTTAAAGACGTCGGAACACGTCTCTAGCCTAGACCTCTAAATATTTCGTTAATGTTTCAATGCTGGCTTAGTGTAAATTGAATGTATTTTAATGTTTATCTTCAATTATCTTTCAGTTTTAAAGCCCTAGCAAATGTAATGTCTCAAAATCTCCTAAATGCACACTACATGCCATAGTATATCATTTCATTCGATGAAAGCTAATTATGAGAGAGTTAAAGAGCTTTTCACACAATAAAAAAATGACCAGAGGACAACCAATGATATCTCTAATGCAGCTAATGGAAACTAGAAGCTTTTCTTTCAAAGTTACTAATCACTAATAACACCAAAAAGATTTAAGTCACACTAACTAATCCAAAGCGAAAGATATTTTTTGTATTTTCAATGTTTAAGAGAAAAATGCACTAAAAAAAATGAAAACTAATGAGACAAGCAATTTGAGAAGCAAAAGAAAAAGAGAAAAAAACTCAAATTTCACTCAATGCAAGCACACAATCAGATCTCAAATCAACAAAAAGTCCCTCAAATCAAAAGACACCCAAAGATTCAAATGAACCATGTAATCTAGGCCCAAAGCGAGACAAAGCGGAATTCTAGTGAAGAAGAAGCCAATCACTCAAACAACGCAATAAAATGACTGACGACCACCAAACGAATGCAGAGAAGCAATCACAAAGTTGACTGAACAGACAGAAACCATAAACTCCCAAGGGAGGCTCGATGCACAATAGCACCTAGATGCCCTAGGGCTAAAATGTAAAATTGATAGAAATGGGAAAACAACCAAAGGATGAAGGTCACAGTGAGTCAAGCAAGGCTCTAGAACACTCAAGTAGTCGTAAAAATAAGAACAAACACCCAGATCAGTCTCAAAAGGCTCAAAACACAGTAAACCCTAATACCTTACAGGATTGGAAAAACTGTAAGGCTGAAACTAGTGCCAGAATGGAATTGGCGTGAGTAATACACTGACAACATGCGCCAGTGGGCGCGACTGTCACACTAAAAAGCGCGCCAGCCGAGTTTACTAAGGAAAAATGAAAAAAGAGCAATCCTAGAAGTAGACCAGTGATGGTAAATCTCAATAAAAATATAAACACACAACAAGAGCTAGCCAAAAGAGCTGATCAAGCAAGAAAATTCAAGGATGGACCAAAAAGACAAGACAATACTCTAAGTTTTCAGTTCATAAACTAGACCGGAGATTGACTGAAGTAGCATTCATCTACTTTCGCTAATGCAGAGCAAGAGCATGTCGAAGGCTATCTGGCTAGCTTGAGGCTCCATTTGTAGTTTATAAAGCAAAAAACAAGCTAAACGACATCCCCAACGGAGTTGCCAATTTGTTGTGGAGGTAAATCCCCTCTGCGAACATAGGCGATCCCTACTAGCCCAGAACGGGTCTAGCAACAATCGTAACACACTATGGTGCAAGTCCCTAATTGTAATAAACCAAATTGTGAAGAAGGCTTACCTCGAATCCAATGCTGTTGTTTGTAGAGAAGGTAGCACTCTTGTTCCTTTGCTCCGGCAGATCACAATCCTCATGCTCATCGCGATCGAACACCTGCACATGCAAGAAACACAACAAACACAAGCGTAAAATCCAATATATACAATTATGTGTCAGTCAAAGAGGACACAACTCATGATCATAATGAAAAAACCAATTGGAACCATAACCAATAGTCACTTATCATTAATTCATACAAAGGAAAATACAAACTAGCTCTGACGCTGAATTCTCCTTCGACGGGTCGTTAGTGAAATACGTCTCGGTAAAGCTTGTCAAGGATGGGGACAAGCCTCTCTCTTCGATCATCAATATCCTTGTTATTGATTTGACACTATGAGGACTATTGCAGCATTCTTTAGGCTATGAAGGCTCTTGGAGATTAGATTGCAAAGGAAAATGGCAAGCTTATATAGATGGAGGAAGGGGAGTTGGGATCCCTACAATCATGGGATTGGCCCTATCCTCAAGGAAGCTTCCATGAGAGGTGGAAAACTACTTCCTCTACATGGGAATTCGGAGCCAACCTCCCAACTTAAATTAGAGACTAGTATAGGAATTGGTTGGGGTCAATCTTCCACCATTTATTTTTTAAAAACACTCTTTATTAAGCCTGCCGTGGGTGCGGCTTTGAGACAGAGCGCCAATTGGCATGCCCTCTTTGGAGGATTTGCCCCCTTGGCGCGAGGTCTGAACTGTGTACCCACGCCAATGCAAAAAAGGCTATTTTTAGGGTTTTTCACAAGGAGTTGCTTTCAGGGAAAAAAAAGTACATGTTCAGGGGAATGCCATGAAAGTGTTTTCAAGTTATGTCACTGCTCATAGGTCACGGAAATATCCCTCCAGTGTGCATGACGGGGAATTGCAGGGATGGTGACAAATAGCTGTGTAACAGTTATAAATGTAATTAAATGAATTATGAGGGTTAATGGTAGAAATTTAATGACTCTTAAACCAAGTGAAATTTAAGTGGGATTACATAAAAATCTAAGCGTATACAAATCATTGCTAGGTATATATATATATGGAGAAAGTAAAGTAGAGAACCATCAAGGTGATCACTGTTAGTAAAAGTATAGTTCAGAATTAAAGTGAATATTCAATTGTGGAATAATAATGTAAATGCAGAGTTATATACATTAGTTAAAAAGGTAGATAAGATTTTTGTAAGTGGAAGTATAACATAGAAAGTTTAAAAAAATAAAAAAATTGAGTAGTAGGAGAGGCATTACATCAAATGTATTCCATAAATATGTTGATCATACTGATGATGTGATATCCTTTACTTTAGTATTTTTCTTTTCTTATTAAAAGTGCATATGTTTATTTTTGGTTAAATGAGATAAATTGAAAGAAAATTGTAAGGTGAAAAAGTTCTAATTAACATGTTTTTACTTTTTAATAAAGAGAAATATGGAAAAGTATATTTTTACTACAAATGGCTAAAACAGAAAACAATGCTACAATTTATTATGGAATTGCTATTACCCATCAATAAGTACTAAGATTAGACTTTATTTAGGAATTATGATATTGGCCAATTAATTTTTTCCTAGGAAGTTGTCCTCAAGAGTGGAAGTAGGATCTCATTAATGGGAAGACAACTACTTTCCACTTGCTAGTGAGGTGGACATATTTATTAACCACCAAAAGAGTGGTAGATGGGTTGGAGAAAAATAAATTTTCTCCTTGTTTTTGTCTCATTCTCATTCTCATAACATCAGGGATGGAATAGAGGAACATAGAAGAAAATATAAGAAAAAAATTGTACCTCTCATTTGCTCATGGTGACACTAGCTAGTTGTTGTGTCAAGGTATGGAGAGCCAAGTATTGGACCATTAATTTCCCAAACAAATGCTTTCAAGTCACTATTATGTACTTAAGACATATTGTTAAGAATTATTTTTGAAATCATTTTTTGTTTTATAAGAGTGGGTGATTTTGTGTTATTTACAATAGAAAGGCAAGGCATGATTAGAAAAGTAATAAATACAAAAAAAAAATCTTATTGTTCCTAGATCAAATAATGTGTGATGAAAAATAGTTAAATTGAGAGGTTTTTAATGATAAAATACAATACGTACAATGACTGTTAACTTCATGGTAGTATATTGAAACTACTATAGTTGAAGTTATAGCTATGGAAAAAGAACAAACTTATTTTGTTAAATTACATACATGTTGACTAGTAGCCTTATAACATATGTTACTACATAAATAAAAATAAAAGCATTCTATCTAATAAAACATATAAGTATATTGGAAAGAAAAATTGTATATAAATTTGTGAAAGACAATTACACTTCATAACTATATAAGTTGGTAAATTTTTACTGTTAAAAATAATGATAATTATAGGTAGGAGTTAAGGCTATTCATATAGTTGGAACTACATTAATTTACTATAAAAATAATTGTAAAAAACTATGAATGAGATGCAGTACTAGAAATTTTCAAAATAGTATAAAGGAAAGAACTATTCTTTTTCTTTTCTCAGAAAAAGACAAGGCATCAGGACATATATTTATATATAAATGTATAGAGTTCTTTTTTTTTTTAAATTCTATAAATTATAATTTTAAAATAACATATAACATCATTTCGGGAAAATAAAAACTATGTACAAATAATAAAAATAACTACTTGATAGAATTGCTAATAAGGGTTTGCATAAACATCTGTTAGAATTAAAGCAAATAAAGACTTTAAACTTAAAAACAGAGAGTCTCTTCTTAATTCATTATAAGTAAAAATACAAATGGTCTTAGCCATGAATGTTTTCTTCCTAAATAATAAAATAACTTTTAGATTAAGAATATAATGTTTTATCTTCGCACAATCTATGAATGCCAAGATAATCTGAGTGACTGGACAATTTGGAGAAATCTCCAACCTGGTGGAAAGAAAAGTCATCCATCAGTATTAGAACTTAGGAGTCCGATCGCTAGAAATACTAAAAGGGAATAAATCGCTCTATCAAGAACCTAAAAAATATTACTTGGTATAAAGATGAAAAATAGCCATAGTGACCTTAGCAATATGTAGGATGCATAAACTTGAAAAAAGGAAGCATTGGTTTATAACATTTAACACGAGGTAAGGATATTATCCTATGTTGTACTGAGTTTCTGGTATGGGGTATTTCGGTTACGGGGATTTGGTATCATTGGATGTTTTGCTATTAAGTTGGGAGCCACAATAATATAATATATTAAAATTTAATATATATTAAAAGTGAAAAAAAACAAATTTTATTTATTTCCATTTAAAACTTGTCAATTAAATTTCATTCGACATATTCCATCTTGCAATGAAATATGTAAAAGATTGAACTTTGCCAAAAAAAATCAAAATATTAATCGATGAACAACTTGCCAATGAAATTCCTTGTGAGCAAATAAACATGTGGAACTCCTAAACAGAAAAAATGCTAGTATTACTTGATTATTATGTAATTTCATGCAACACTATATTATATTCAAGTTTGGAAATTTATAAATGAAACTTACTAACACACTTCCAACCATCATTGTAATTTGTTGAATCTTATCATTAAAGCTTCAAGATAGACTTCAAGAAAGTAGACTGATTTGCAATTGTTGAACTTCAAGATTTTCAATAGAAGCTGCCAAGGAATGAATGGAAATTGTCTATATTTTGCTGAAACCTTTGCTACATCTCAACATGTCTATAGCTTTACAAATCCACATGCAGTAGAGCCCCATGAACTATCATGTATCACTTAGAAAATAATGAAATGGTCACTTCTTTGCTCAAAATAGGTCTCCGAAGTGTCAAAATTTGTTGTGGTGAAGCTCCAGAAAAAACTCCAAAGTACCTTTTGAAGCTCCCCACAATTTTGGGAGTTTCCTAAGTACTCTCCAATCGCTGAGAGCAGTACGTGTGTTACTATGATATTATCTTAATATAGAAGCCTGGATTCCTCATAAATCACCTAAAAAAATGAAAATGAAGAGTTATACCTATGATACGTAAACAAAGAACAAAAATGTGTAATTGTAGTAAACAAAATAACCTCTTGCGATATTAGACGGAAGACCCATGAATTAATATGTCATGATAACAGGTTAATATAAGCAAACTCTCAAAGATAAGACTCAAATTAATATGTCAGGATAATACGTTAATATAAGCTAACTCTCAAAGATAAGATATTAACTTTAGGAGATAAGACCCAATTTTGGTGTAAGGAATTCACTAATAGAGAAATTAAGACTCTAGCCTAACTTTGTAAAAGTAATGAGAGTTAAAGCGCAAATAGTTGAAGCCACTAACTATGTATACCAAAAGCATAAAACCATAAATGGGTATTGAATATAGAAAGAAAAAAGAATAAAGCCATAAATGGGTGTTCAATATAGAAAGAAAAAAGAATAAAAGGGTATTAAACCCTTGGCAAATGTAATGACTCTAGAATGACCAATAATCCTCGTACCGTGGAGTTAATTCCAATGGTAGTCGTCGAGAGGAGAAAGAATTATAAGGATATTATGGAAAGAAGGAAAATTTCCGTTGGTAAACCTAATTCCCCAAAACCTGAAAAAAATGGAAATTTCTTTTACAAATAACGAGTTTGAAACAGTGTTAAGAGGTTAATGAAAAGGCTGTCGAATAGAGGTTCAAAAATTAACAAGGAATACAAAATTTACCTAACGATTTATAGAGCTTAACAAAAATTGGAAGCTCTATTGTTAACGTTCATTCAATTTATGAACATAATATTATTAAGGTTAAGATCATCAACAAAGAAATTTGCAAGGAAATGCTTCAGAAATCACCAATATAGTGAAACCCTCTGTAAACCTGCAAACATTAAGAACATAATAGCTAAAATGTGCTTTAAACAATGTGATACCAGCCCTAAATAATATAAAGTATAACAAAGGCTGCAAGAGATGGTTATAATAGGATTTTCCTTCGCTGAAAAATATTGACACGTTGTAGGGAATGCCATTCCACGCGAGAGATAAGAGGTCAGTAGTTTAAAAGAAAATTGGTGAGAAAACATTGACAGGATACAGAGCATGGAAAAACTGGTGTAAAAACGCTAATCGGGAAACTATGAGTGACACGACCGGCAGAGCAAGACCGAAGAAATCAATGTAGTGAGGTAAACACGAACAAGCTCATTAACGCCACAAGAAAACACTAAGATAATCTTTACCAATGATTAGACATCGAACAATCTCAACCATTGGTTTGTTGGGTAAAACATACCATACGTAGAACCCTACGTTAAACGATAACGTAAAGGTTAACCAAATAATACCACGTTTAAAAGAAATAAGAGGGGTTATGTCATTCATATAACACAGTTTTATCAACCCCTCACAGCAAATCATAACAATATCTTGTTAACCATATTGTTGAACTATTATATAGTGAGAATTAGTAATCCATGGGAAATATTGTAGTTTGGGTAAAGTAGCACAAATTCATAATTATAGGAAAAATATTGTAATAGACACTTACATGAGTAATAAAATATTGTAATAGATATTTATATTAGACATTATATTTTCATAATATATAAAATAGTGTAATAAATACTTATATGAGTGATAAAATATTGTAATAGATACTTATATGAGTAGACATTATATTTTCATGTTATAGGAATAAAATATTGTAATAGATATTTATATGAGTAGACATTATATTTTCATGTTATAGGTATAAAAGATTGTAATAGACACTTATATGAGTAGACATTATATTTTGATGTTAGATGTAATAAATTACATATCGAAGTATAGGTTGATACTTAATACTATGTAAATAGTGTTTATTATATGTAAATATCTTAGAAGATGGAGAGAAGTGAAACATGTAGTCATTCAAATAAAAACATATACTAGGAAATATAAATTGTATACGTTTCATATAGGAACAAAATATTGTAATAGACACTTATATGAATATATAATATATTTTGATGTTACATATAATAAATTACCTATTAAACTATGTGTTAGTACCTAATACCAAGTAAATAGTGTCTATTATATGTAAATATATGAGATGGCGGAGAGAAGTGAAACATATAGTCATTCAAATAAAAACATACAAAGGAAAATAATATACTAGAAGCAAAGTAACAATACATGAGCATTCTAGAATATCGATATTTTCACTATTAGTAAACTAAAATTTCTCAGCAAAGAAGAAATCATTTATTAAGAAAATGAAAAATACACACACACACACACACAGAGATATAAAGATATATGTGTGTGTGTGTGTGTGTGTGTGTGTGTGTGTGTGATGGTCTTTATGATTTCTGTATAATATGGTTATTGCATTAACCATTTAATTGTAGGTTTGGAGAAAATTAAGAACGTTTTTTTATATCACCACGCGAACCAATTGTGCTTTAATGCATCCAATATCATATTCATTAGATAAGAGTAGACATCATAGCACATTGTGAAATGAATATTGTTAGCTCCCTCATTAAAAAAAAATCAATAGTTAGTGGTTTAGACATGATTAATTGTGGTCCACTAGGTGTTTATGGTTTTGGTCAATTGCAAAATATATATTGCAGAAGAAGTTATGTAATTAGTTTCCCAATAGATATTGTTGCATTGAGGCTTTGATTATATTAGAGGTTTCCCCTCAAATAGGTAAATACAATTTTCATTCAACTACAAGTATTATTAAATATTTTATTACATATATTATTTGGTAGTTATATTTTTTATTTCTGTCTAGCTTTCTCAATTGATTTTGAAATAACAAGGAACAAATAACGCAATATTAAAGCACTTTCCTATGCCATCATATTCTCCATTGTTCAAAATTATTTTCAAGGTAAGAGATTTGTTCCAAGATCTATAAATGAAAAGGATATGCCATTTAGTGGGTAATAATATTGTATGTCAAGAGAACATCTAGAAAATACAAGAGACTTCACTTCGATGGATACCCTTGTAATATTTGTTGGTACTCATTTGAGTATTATGACATCAATAGTAGTTGTATATATATTTGTCTCAACTGCACATTTGCGTATATATCTTCGTGGTATTTTAAAAAAATTTAATATCCCATGGATTGTGAAGAAATACAATATTTATTTGGAGAGGGATGTTATCCTAGGTGTGAAGGTGCCTTGTTCATATTTTTCAACCCTACAATAATTATTCATAATCAAAAGAATGTTTGTGAAGGTCACAATCAAGTGACCATCTAAAACATCTTCTATGGGGATATACATAGATTGTACTCATATATTTCTATATTATATGTTGTAATATACCACACACTTAAGTTTTATGTTAGTTAATTATGTAGGTGATTATTTTGTAGTGCCGTTATCCTTTGCTCAATTTTGGTTATGTGAATTGTGACTTCTCCTATGAATTATAGTATGTCATATCTAAATTATGTACATTCATAGATTGAATTAAATCAACAATGGTCACATAGAGAGATGAATTATCTGAGAAGGAATTATTCATAATTTTCATCCACTTCTTAGTCCATGATATAATTCACCTAGTTGATGATGTTGAATTCACAAAAGTGATATCAAGTATTTGGATGTTTTTTTCTAGAGAGGTACATAAAAAAGCTAAAGGATTTTGTTCCATAAAGGAAGAAAGTTGAGAGTTCTATAGTGGAGTTGTGCGTAATATATGACTTGATCTATTCTAAAAGTCAGTACCTCAAGAAAATAAATGTTATACTAGCAATAATAAATTAAAATGAAAAATAAGATGACAAAAAGATGAATATGGAACTACTTCGTACTAATTAAGGAATGTGCATGATAAATATTAAGTGATTTGTATTTTTATTAAATTGCTGTAGATTAATCATTTCAAGTGAACTTGGTTATATATATTGATGGGCCTCGAAGTTAGATACAAATTAAGGCCCATCTAACCTTTCTTAGGCATGTAAAGGCTATATTAAATCACTCATTCCAAGATTAATAATTGTTTTTTATCTTTAATACATTATTAGGAGGGTTTATAGATAATTTCATATTATGTGCCCAATATTATTTATTTTTGCACAATATTGAGAGAATATTCAGTAAGTTTTAAATGAGATACTATAGGGAATTTCTCCCTATTGCAAGATGGATGAAGTTTGAATAATAAATAAGCAAGTTATCATGAAATTATTGACAAATTTTGAAGCTCCATTGATTGAGAAAATCTAAGAATGTGTTCCCCATCAATTAATGAAGATTCTTATTCTTGGGAACCAAATCCACTTTTTGAGGGATTTTGGAGGGGAAATATATATCCTTTCAAGGAGGATGCATTCCCATCTATTTTTATAAGTAACAATCTGAATTTTCCTCTAGGGGCATGAATTTCTTAGTCTTCTTGTGGAAAATTCTTGTTATTTAGCAGCTACACTTTCATTTCTAGCAAATATGTACTTGGAATGATACAAATAATGAAGTTTGGTGAATTTTTGGCTTCTAAATATTGGTTTATATCATAGTATTATGAGTATCCTTTGACTTGGCCAACCTAGGAGCCTTAAATCCCTCTTGTACAATTTATTTATTTACTTTGAGTGTCTTTTTCAATTGCATCTCTTATTTATGCATTTACTTCTCATGCTTATTTTGTTGTAGGTCATATTGGTTAAATGATTAAAGAGAGTTTTTTTGAAAGTTACTTATAGATTCATATGCATGATTCACCCTTTAAAAAACTTTGAAAATTCATATTCATCATTGAACTAGCTAGATTGGTTTGCTAGTTCAAAAATTTAGAATTTATGGAAGTCTATTACAACAACATAATAGTAATGTTTGGTAAATTAATTTTATTTTAATTTACTTCATTACATGTCAACCAAGATAAACGTACTTGTGAAATGTATGTGCACTACATATTCTAGGATTTCTTCTATAAATTAAATAATCTAAAATATGATAATATGAACGAATGTCTTGATACAATTTGGAAACTAACAATGCACAAGTTCATTAAATAAAATGTCCTAACTAAATAAATCTGATTCTTAAGATAGACATCTATCTAGATTATGAAAATGAAAAACTGAAATAAATGCTTGAAAATCAAATCATGAAAGAGAAACAATTAGATTCTACTACTATGAAATTAAACCTATTCTACAATAATTACTTGAAAAGAAATCATTAAACTAAATTGTAATTGGAACAAGATTATTCTAATTAATGTGAGAAATAGATAATTGAATCTATTTTATCCAAAGTAGAATTGTTTCTAATAGGATATGATGATGAAATGATTTGAATGCGAATATTAGTTTTGTTGTGTTAAAATAAAATTAAGAGTATAAACAAAGTGCTTGAGGATGATGTTGTTAATTGCAAGTTTAACATGAGTTTTTATGTGTTTTAATGTGAATTTCATGAGAAAATTAACATAAATAAAACATTAGACAACAACATCTAACAGACATGAACATCACCATAAATAGTCACACAAAACAATATGATGAAGGAGTTCAACCCTCCTGGGCTTCATCTCCTTGGTCCAGCTTGCTCGAGATCCCTAAAGCGGGGCGAGACGGTAAGGCTTGTTGTTGGTTTCTTAGTGGTCACGAGTTTGACCACCATTTGCACCACTCATACTTGACCCAAAATTTTGTGGCCTCCCGTGCTGCCACGTGGTGGCCTCTAGTTTGTCCATGTGGCAGCATGTGGTTGGCCACATGCCCAACCAATTAAATTCAACAAAAAATGAACCAACGACAACATTCCACTTAGCATCACTTCATTCAGCGAAGAAAATCCTTTGGCCAAGTAAACCTACCACTATGCATGTCAAGTCAATAGTATGGATTGTTGACTGGGTTATCCCTCCAAATTTGTTTCCAAAATTTTGCATGTTTGACAAAGAGGAAAAAACGCGTTTACGGGAGCATAGGGTATTGGTTTTCTAGGAAATGGGTTGCATCTGATTCAGAATTACGAGATCTACGCGGTCATTCAATTTCCTCACCGATATGAAAACTTTGATTTTTGAGCATAATTTTGAGCACCTTATCACTCCTCCCCACTCGAAGCTTCCCAAAATATCACTTCCAGTTGTTCATCAGATGAGGGTAAAATACCCACAAATTTATAATCTCGATAAATTTGGCCTTATAAGGATGTTTTCCTCTAAGCTCGACGTGAAGGTAGTCGATACTCTCTCGTTTTGATGTCCTTGTTCTTCTGTCAAGAGTGGTGTCTTGCTGAATATCATCAAGGTATTCAGGAGAAAAGCATTTAATAGAAGGAATATGAACTTTTTCTCCTTGATATTTAATCGATGGAGGCTCATACAACCTCTATTTCTCAACATTAACAATAGAGTAAATTTTCATGTATGAAGGAAAATCTAACTTGAAGGCATTTTCACCAATCTTTTCCAAAATTCTTAAAGGATCATAATGGATTGGTTTCAGTTTTTTACCTTCCCCTTGAAGCCTCTCTTTGCTAATGTGAAGCCAAACTTCATCACCAACTTAGAACTTGTGATCTACATGATGCTTGGTGTGCCTTGATTTGTACTTTCCTTAGCTCTTTTCAAGTTGATCTTGAATTGTTTGATGTATCAAATGGATTTATTCTATGAACTTATTAGCTTTTTTTATGTCACTATGACCATCAATAGCAACATTCTTCCCAAAAATTAAATCCAATGGCGATCTAAGGAAGTATCGAATACATGCCTCAAATGGAAATGATTGTGTAGAGGAGTATTTTGCATGGTTATAAGCATGGTGAATGTAGTGAAAGCTTTCATCCCACAACTTAGGATGCTTGCTCCAGTATCCCCGAAGAAGATGTATGATTATTCGATTAACAACATCGGTTTGACCATCTATTTTCAGATGAAAGGTTGTACTCTTCTTCAACTCAGTGTCCATTAATTCACACAAACTTGGCAAAAATTCCCAACAAAGAAAGAATCTCGATCACTAACAATGGATTTGGGAAAACCAAAATGAACCCAAACATGTTGAAAGAATGAGTTGTTTCTGCAACTGTGATTTTATTTTTACATGGAGTTAATATACACATCTTGTTGAACCTATGCACAACTACATACAAATAATCATGAAATATTTTTGAAAAAGGAATAAATCCTAAAAAATCCATATAAAAAATCTCCCATGGACGTGAAGGTACATGAAGTGGTGTGTACAATCCTAACTTGCTATTGCTAGGCTTAGTGACTCCACATAATGAACAACCTTTAATGAAGCATGACACACTTTCAAGCATATGAGTCCAATAACAATACCTATGAAGATGTGCCATTGTTTTACTTACACCGAAATGTTCAAAAATAAGAGAAGTGTGGGCTTCCCTTACGACATTCACTCTCTCCCCCTCTGGAATGAAAAGCTTGCCCAAATGATACAACAAGTTATTATGTACATGGTAATCCAATTCCTCTACTTCGTTGTCTTGACTCAAGCTTGCATAAACATCTTGAAAGTAATTATCATATGCATATTATTGAACATAACATTCATGAAAAATAGAATTATGCTTGAGTAAAGTAGTTGAACTAATAATAGGGCTAGAAAGCATATCAACAACCTTGTCATAAATACTTTTATTATACCTGATTACTAAGTGGAATTTCTATAAGAAACCCATCCATAGAAAGTGCCTTGAATGATCCAACTTAGTTTCTGATTACAAGTATTGCAATGGTCGGTGGTCGGTGTGTATGATGGTTTCCTTTCCCATAAAGTAGTGTTTCCAATTTTTCACACTTTAAACAAACACATAAAGCTCCTTGTCATAAGTAGGATAGTAAAGCACTGCACCATTGAAAATTTCTTAATGAAATGAAATGGGCTTACCATGTTGCATAAGGACTGCGCCCATGGCATAGTCACTTGCATCAGTTTGAATCTCAAAGGGTTGTCTGAGGACTGGTAATGCAAGTACTGGAGTTGAACTGATCTTCTCTTTCAAAGAATCAAATTCCTTTTGCTGCTTGCCTCCCGACTGGAAGAGATTTTTCAAACTATTCAATGCATGCAAAGGAGACGTGATAAAAGAGAAATTAGAAATAAACTTCCTCCGATATTGGGTTTCTCCAAAAAAAATTCTTACCTAAGTGACTACCTTGGGCGTTGGCTGATTCACGATGACCTCAACATTAGAGGGGTATATCCTCAACTCACCTCCTCCAACAATATGCCCCAAGTACAACAAATAAATTTTACCAAATTCACATTTTGACATCTTCAAAAACAATTGTTCTTTCCTTAAGAGATCAAGTAATTTTCGTATATGCATGAAATGTTCATCAAGTGATTTACTAAAAATTAAGATATCATCTAAGTAGACGAAGAAAAACGCATCAATTAATGTCCTTAAAACATCATTCATCATGTGCATGAAGGTAGCAGGAGCATTACATAAACCAAAAGGCATAATAATTTTTTCAAACAAGCCTTGTTAGTTTTGAATGTCATCTTCCAAATGTTACCTTCATAAATTCTAATTTTATGGTAGCCACTACATAAGTCAAACTTAGAAAAATAATTTACATCTTCCAATTCATCAAGTAAATCGTCTATTCTAGGAAGTGAATAACGATTATTTACTGTAATCATGTTCATTGCATGGAAATATATGCATATATGTCATGTTCCATCCCTCTTTGGCACCAAGACAATAGGGGACTCGCGTGGAGAAGTACTTGATCGGATGATCCCTTTGTCCAACAACCCTTGGATATGCTTTTGATTTCAGCAATATCCATCATCGACATCATCTAGATGCCAATGTTATGAAGAGGAAAATCTTGATGCAACTATTTTTCATGCCAGATTCCCTTCTTGGGAGGTAACCCCTTTGACTCCTGAAACAAATCATCATTTTTATTAACCACTTCAATAAAATCAGATTTCAAATTTGGATCAGAACCTTGAAATGCTTCATAACCAACATCATTCTTTGGTTTAATCATCAGAAGCACAAAATTCTTGCTTGAATTCACTAGTATTTTCATTTTTCTTGCATTAACTATTGAAAGAATTAGTTTCTTAAGATGATATCTCACAATATAATCCATAAATTTTTTGAACAAGTGGTAGTTATTTTCATGGCTATAGAAGATGGTGTTTCTATCATAGATTTGAGGACTTCCCAAAACAATTCTTGAAATATGAAGTGCTACAACATCTAATTCAACTTCGTCAATGAATTTTGGTGTGAGTGCAAACTAAATAATACACTTTCGTGTAACCTGCAAATTTGTGTTCTTGCATATCCAACCCAATGGACATGGTTTATTATGAGGAATGGTTTCAAGATTAATTTTCTTGACTAAGTCTTTAGATATAAAATTTGCTTGAGACCCACTATCAAATACTGTGTCAATATTTTTATGTTTATAGATAACCCTCACATGAAATAATTCAATTATTGTTTCTTCATTTGGAGTACTTGTGTGACAATTTGATGAATTAGTGCTCACAATGTATTATTTTCCCTTCATACCCATGGTTGTAGTTTTATTTTCATCATCGGAGTTGGATCCCAAATTCTGTTGAGTGGTTGCAGATTTTTTTGTTTTCCCTTGTCATTGAATTTCTTGGGCCTCATCTCTGGATGAAGCTTCCAACATTGTTATTCATCATGACCCTCTTTGTAGCAATGTTTGCATGTCATTTTATCTCCTTCCTTTTTAATAGTTTTTTTTTCTTTCCCTTTTATTTGAAACTCTTTGCTTTTTATCCACCCTTAAATGCATTCTCTTTACCCTCTTCTGGAATATTTTTCCCTCTTGCCTCAAGGTGGGTGGTTTGCACACAAACTTAATCTAGGCTATTGGGATTGAACATAAGGATAGTGTGCCTTAGGTATCTATATAAACCTCGTATATACTTCAACAATGTGTCTTGTCAGTGAAAATCAACACCTAACATAAGAGCTATTTTTCCTAACCAATGGTGGGTTCAACAACATGCCACATGACCCTTGACATTAAATGTTAAATGTTGCAGTTAATACAAACCAATGATGCCACATGACCCAATGCCCCAACGATGTTAATACAAACCAAAATTCAAACCGTATACTATTAATATCCATGGCGTGCGACATGATGGTAAGGCTTTTTTTTGTCTTCTTGGTGGTCATGGGTTCGAACCTCACTTTCTCGATTCATACTTGACCCAAAATTTTGTGGCCTCCCGTGCTGCCATGTGGAGACCTCTACTTTGACCATGTGGCAACATGTGGTCAGCCACATGCCCAACTGATTAAACTCAACCACAAACAAACTAATGAAAACATGCCACTTCGAATCCCCTCATTCGACAAAGAAAATAATTTGACCAAGTCAACCTACCACTGTGTATGACCAGTCGACAGCACAAACTTCTAACTCGGCTATTCTTGGAATTTTTTTTCCAAATTTTTTATTGTTTGACAAAGAGGAAAAAATGCATTTATGGGAGAATACGGTGTTGGTTTTCAGTAAAACAGGTTGCACTAGATTTATAACGACGATATATACGCGTTCATTTAGGTTCCTCACCAATCTGAAAAATTTGATTTTAGAGCATAATTTTGAGCACCTGACCCCTCCTCCCCACTCAAAGCTTTTGGACCCCAAAAGATCACTTTTAGTTGTTCAACAGATGAGGGTACAGTTCCCTCACCTTTCCAATCTCGGTCAATTTTTCCTTAGAAGGATTTTTTCCTTTGATCTTGTTGAGGAGTTAAATCCCCTCTATGGACAGAGGCGATCCCTACTAGCCCAGATCGGGTCTAGCAACAATCAGGTCACACAGTGACACAAGTTCCTAGTTACAAAACGACAAAAATCATAACAAATTTCCTACCTCAAATCCTATGCAGTGGTTGTTGAAGAAAGGATGATTCTTCCCGTCCCTCGCTTGGCAGATCACGATCCTTCTGCTCAACACATCCGAACACCTACACACATGCAAGGAAACAACGACATACAACATAAAATATAAATCCTGTAGCCATACATCAGTCAGAAAGGATGTAATTCATTGCATAAAATAAATAGACACATGAATGGAACCATAATCAAAGTCACTTATCATTAAAATAACAAAGGAAAGATAAAACCCAAAGCTCTGATGCTTGATCTTCCTTCGGTGAGGCTGACAGCAGAGCACATCTCAACAAAGCTTGTCGGAAACGGGATGAAGCTCTCTCTCTTCGGCTTGGCTCTCAATAGCTATCTGGCTATAGTTTCCTTCCTACAAGTTCAGCTAGCTTGCTAAGGGAGAAGGCAAGCTTTTATAGATGGAGGAAGGGGAGTTGGGATCCCTATAATCATGGGATTGGGCCTATCTCTAAGGAAGCTTCCATGATAGGTGAAAAACCACTTCCCATACATGGAGATCTGGAGCCAAACCACCCAACTCCTTTTAGTGACTCATTTAGGAGTTTGTTGGAATCAATCTTCCGCCATTTATTTTTAAAAAACATCCCTAATTAAGCTTGGTGCAAGTGAGACACAGGGAAAGAGTGCCAGTTGGCACACCCTCTGTGGTGGATTTCCCCCATTGGCACGAGGGCTGAACTGGCTAGTCGCACCAAGGCAAAAAGATATGTTTTTAGGGTTTTTAAGAGGAATTTTTGTGCGTATGCAAGGGAATGCCATGAAAGTGGTTTCAGGACATGTCACTACTCACAGGCCATGGGAAAATCCCTCCAATGTGCGGGATGGGGGATTGCAGGGACGATGAAAAAATGCTATGTAACAGAAGCCCCCTAAAGCATGAGGACTGAGAGAGAGAGAGAGAGGGGTGAAACGTTTTATGAGAATGTGCCAAACTGAAAACACTGTCGTCAGAAAACCTGCATACAAATACAACTGATATCTTTGATAGATGATATGTGGTATGGGTGTAGCCATCCATAATAGAGTATACAATAACTGGGATCCAAGGTATGGACGCAGCCATCCAGTAAAGAAGGATCAACATGTAGACTCAGGTATGGTTGCAGCCATCCAATGAAATGAGTCATGTAACCAATCATGATAATCCACAAAGAATCTGCAGCCTAGATTTCATTAGAAAAAATCCAGGGTCTTGCACTCCATCTCGACCCGAACAGAGTACAAGTACAAGCATGTGAATAAGTGAGCTGAAGTCGAACATGCAAGGACATCGTCTGATTACCAGCCAATCATGACAGTCATTAACAGACGCGAGAGGTACCACCAATAATGAGGATGAACCTCAAGGTACTATAGGTACAATCCACATAATGTGAACAGTGAGCTAACATTGAACACCCATAGAATCATTCGATCAAAGGCCAATGATGAAAACCTTGCGTCGAATGCGAAGAACCTACCATTGAGGCATGCAAGCTCCAAGGTACCTGAAGGGAGTCTTTAGATGAGCTTCCTAGATAATGAGCTGAAGTCGACAAGAAGTGACCTTGATCGAAGTCACACCATAATGTTTCCCACATCATCGATGCAAGACAGAGGAACAAAATGTTTGTGAATCAGGATCAGTAGAGAATCAGAGGGAGGTTGAAAACTATAGAGGCCAACTTCTCTTGAACATATCAGTGACACAACACTAGGTTTGGCAATATCTGAAATCGAAAGATATAATGTCATGATGACGCGGAAAAGAGCAGATGAGCAGTCAAAAAGGATTACCCAAACCCATTGAGGCAAGCAAAAAACGAGATGAGATTTCCCCAACTCGACACGAATGCAGAAAAGTGTCATGTTCAAGAGTGACATACTGCTGACACGACGGTGATACTAGTTCCATTTTTCCCCACCATTTCTGGCAAGTACCCCAATTATTTTTGAAAACAAGCTTGAAGGGGATAGCATATGCTTGCGATATAATTTTGTCCTTTGGAAAAATCCAACCTAGCACATTTAACGAGCCCTAGGAAGGACAAACTCGAATAAAGTCGTTATGACGAAGTTCGATGTCATCAGGTTTTAACGAGTCTGAACAAAGGAAGAACTCGGTGTCTTTTCATGTTTAGAGAGTTTGAAAAGATAGTGGAAAAGTAAACTCCAACAGTCCCTTTTCATAGATAGTTCCTTAGATCTGAAAAGGTAGAAAAATATGTCTGAGAAAGCCTCCTGGTGGTGATAGGCTAGGGTATTCCTTTTTTGTAAATAATCTATCCCAGCCCGAAAAAGCAGTAAACATATACTGGGTAGATGTCGTTTCACAACCAATTTAACGAGATCCAAATGACAAGCGACTTGGCAATATTTTGATTTTTAGAGAGTCAGAAAAGAGCTGAAAGATGACTCCAGTAGTGAATTTTTCATGTTTTTACCAAGTCTAAAAAAGTATAAAATACAACTCGTATCGTCGTCCCAGTCGCGTGAAAACCTGTCGCTGCACAAAAAGCAAGAGTAAAACCCAGTTTTCGACAAAAAATGACAAAATATTGGAAAAATAAGATTCAAAACCTAATTTTATTTTGAAAATTTATAACTATGACCAGAATATTAAAAACATATTTACTTTTTACTTTTTACCTCTTGTGGAGAGCAATAGTGAGTCTTTTCCTTGCGAACTTGCAGTGACGATTGTGGACGATCCGGTACATCATTCTGAATCCCGTCATTTCCAGACAAGGGGCGCTTCTATTAGCTACATTTTAATCCATATTTCATAGCATTCCATCATGATTTGGGATCCCTGAGGGGAACATTTTCAAATTTAGGGCTCGCAAAATTGGCGTGGGTATAAGGCACGGACCCACGCCAATCAAGTTATTTTTGCAAAGGGGTCGCGCCAACTGCGCAACCTCATTTTCCACTCAATTTTTACAAACAATGAACCAATCAACTAGATTTTTGAATGCCCAAGGGATCTTATGATGTGCATATGACCATTTTGATGCAGGTATAAAGCCACAATGGTGATCGAATGGAAATAAAGGGAGCATGGTGAAGAGGATGAAATGGAAATGGGGAATGAGTAATGCATGAATGCTCTCTCGGATTGCGGTTTAAAGAAATTCTTCTTAACACCATGTCTCAGGGCACAACCTGAATTGTTGTAATACTTATTCAGTATCTGGGATGAGAATGAGGAGAGGTTTAGGCTTCGAGATCAAGTGCTAGAACTCAAAGTGTCCGATGTTTACTTCATCACTGGATTGTCTCACAGAGGTCCAGCTCCGATCATGACAGGTACTAGGCCTTTTGGTGAAAAGATGTCAATGGTTATGGAGAGAGTGTGCCCAGGGGCACAAACAGGATCAGGTAGCAGTAAAGTTGACATTCACATTGTTCATGATTTAGCACTCAGAGTGGTGCTCCATACCATTACGTGGGCCATGGGGTCGCAGGCGCCACATGAGGCTACTAAAACACAGCTCCTTTTGGCGTCAGAATGTATGAACCTGACAATATTTTATTGGGCCACAGCCGTAACCATGAATATCAAACGACAAATGGCTAAATGTAAAAATACCAAACTGAAGCAGTTTGGGTATGGGTCTATCTTAGTATCGTTCATCCTTGAATGACTACCTATCTTCCAAGGCCAAGGGGCGATAGTCACAGATCCACCTTTGAGAGAGCCACAGATGGCTCGATGGGCAGCACTAATACCCAAAGTAGGAGGGGACCAGCAAATGTCATGGCGGCCCGAGTTCTTCAGATGGCTTCGATGACAATTGATCATCATAGAGGACTGGCCCTATGCTGGTACTAATTTTATAGGAGACCTAGACCTTCCACTCTCGGAAGGAGAGTACTGGGATGAGGAGTTGGGTAAGACTCTTTTTGATTTTATGAATTTTATGGTTTTTTTGGGTATACATGCATTTTCTAACAATCGATCCTATATGTATGCAGATGTTGGCCCAGAGAGGCCCGTCGAGATGTCGCCGATCGCGCGAAGGACCCCTCTCGCCTATGACCCTCAAGGTGAGGGGGGTGAGGGGAACGAGCTAGTTCAGAACTTAGAGGGAATCGTCCGTGGGATTCTTGATTATGCTTTCCTAGCAGATGTCCCTATGTCCTATCAGAGGCACATGGTGGGGGCGCCTAGTCACCTTCATCGTTTACTGAGGTGATTGTTGCGAGCAGTAACATGCTACCATGAGCACCATGCTGATTAGTCACCTAGGCTTTTCATTTGCATATTTTTGAGAGACATGTTGTCTCTAGATATTATTAAAACAAACATGTATATTTTTTGGATTTTATGTGATGCACACAAACTGCAAACATTTCGACATATATGTATATATCTATTTTTGCATGGATCTTTTTTACATATGATGATATTTTTTTTACATGTTATGAAAATGTTTAAGACAATGTTATATAATGCATTAGTTACATGATCTGCATAACAAACGACCTAATGGAACAGTAAAAAGTTCACAAAATGCATTACCACACAAATCACATTTTATTTTTACGCAGGCTTAAAAGCACACATGCAAACTATGCTTGGAAATGAGTTTTATTTTTTATGCAAGCTTAAAACACAAATGGAAACTATGCTTGAAATGATAAGGAAAACGGGCATGCCCCCAGCATGATGTCTCAATTTGAGGTACATGCCCCCCAAGCTTCAGTCCATAGGAAATGGAGTGAAGGTTCAAAACACAAGAGATTCAATCGAAATCTAACAAAACTCAAATTGAACGAGATCATGTTTCGTTGTTTTAACGAGGTTGACACACTTCAGAACTGTCCTTGTAGCAACTTTTTTCATTATTTTAGGAGCTTGACACAAGAGGAGGAACTATGCTCCGGCCAGCTTGTTTCATTTTTTAAGGAGCTTGACACAATAAAATGAACTCTGCTCCGATGAGCTTATTTCATGGTTTAAGGAGCTTGACACAAGTAGATGAACCATGCTTTGATGAGCTTGTTTCAGGGTTTAAGGAGCTTGACACAAGCAGATGAACCATGCTTCGACAACCTCATCATAATGAATAAGAATTCATATATTCCAAGGGTTGCCCGTCTGATGGAAGGAAAAAATCTCAGAAGTCTGGACCCAATGCCCCCAGCACACGATGTACAATGGCACTATCATTGAATATGGGCACAGGACAGGTAGCCACATAATTGACATGAGGCGGGGATGACACAACCTACAATTAAAAATCTAGCAGGGATGATGATGGACTAGTTGCCATAGTCAGACCAAATAATGCAAGCTGATCGATGGTCACTATCCGACCTTGGTGTGGAAAACACATCACATGAAAGAGGGAGGAGACAAGAGCTCCCATGGCATAAATATAATCATGGCCCAAGAGCAAATTAATGTCCAAGGGGCCAGGAACAACCATCACATCCATATGGATAGTTTTCCCTCCCAAAGTTATAGGCAACTTCAGAAGGATCCCTAACGATTGACTAGTTCTTCTGTTAAATGCCAACAGATTCTGCGTAACAGGCACAAGTGGCAGTGAACCGAAAGCTTGCCAATTAGTTGAGGATAAAATACTAACAGACACACCTTCATCTATAATGGTGCTAGGTATGACCAGATGGGAGGCCTATACCGTGATCTCAAAGGGCACATAAGAAGGAAGGCGGTATCCTGCAAATCGACTCCAATCGAAGGAAGTGACCAAACTACTTGGAGGGGCTACCATCGAACTGAGATGGTCTTCCCCTAGTGTCACAAAAGAAGAAAGAGCATCCTCCATGACCTCCATCATGGAGTCGAGAGGGGTATCCTCCGAGACCTCCATCATGGGGGGCGGAGGAGTAGCTTCTTGAGGTATGGAGACATGAGAATATTTCTCCAAGTCCGAGGAATCTGAAGAAACAAGAAGAACATGAGGGGTGTGAAATCCACTCTCAACTGAAAATACCCGGTGCACCGCAGACAGGGCCAGCTCAACCAATCCCATGACCAATGGTTGGTCGGGAACAGATTCATGATTGTGAGATTCTGAGTGAGTGGGACCAACCAAGGATGACTCTTGAATGATCGTTGGAGTAACTGGTGAAGGACTCAAAGAAAGCTATTTGTAACCAACTAGAAGGCAAGGTGCAAAAATAGTCGAGTTGTCCAAAACTCTCTTGGCTTCATCCATATATGGACAAAGGTGAATGGCATGGTGCCCTTCACAAAAATTACAGGGATTGGCAAGCTTACTCTACCTCTTAGGAGCTTTAACAGTACTAGCTAAAGATGTGCCCCCAACCTGACTCATGGAAGCTAAAGGCAATGGCGGACGACCATTGGACCATACTTCGAGCACCTTGGGAATGCCAGGGCAATCTCAAAGTAGATGGTTTCCCTAGCACAACATGCAAGGGAACTTAAATTTCCATGGAGGGTTGGAAGTTTTATCAAGAGGAGGTGTTTTAGAAGCAGTAGCTACAGCCTTAGCCTCTCCCTTATCGGACTTCTTCTTATTTGTCTTCTTCCTCTTCTTCTTCTTAGCCACCTGGTTACTCGAATCCAGACTTTCACCAAGGGAAGTAGAAAAGGAGGATGCATAAATAGGCGAAGAAGGGGAGAGGTCCACCTTGGAATCAACATGGTGTTGTTCAAATGGAGGAACTGATTGAACAATAGTTGGGACATTCAGAACCACAATGGTTGAAAACAACCAAACGGGCAACCCAACAGTTAACCCAGGAAGGGACAACATTGCCATATAAAGAGCACCAACATTTCCAAATGGAGGAAAAGGACCAGGATTCCCTTCAGAGGGGATTCCTTGGTTGGTGAACTCCGAAAAAGTCGCCATCAGAGACAACTCAAAAAAACACCGTAAGGAAACTAACTTTAACCAAGAATATTTCGTGGGCAGTTAATTTTAAAACACTGAAACTAGACTCTACTATTTCATATTTTAAGAGACAAGAAACAAGAAAAAGGTGACTCTATCACTTTCATTTTTGAAACAAGCATAAAACGACAAGCATTTGATGATATTTTCAAATTTAGGGAGTCAGTAAAGATCAAACTGAGTGCTCTGATAATCTAGGTAAGAGGTGTACCAAGTTTCCGTGAACTTGGTGATCAAATGAAAGAGAAATGACGAAGGACTTTCCATACGTGAAGGTAGTCTCCCCAAATGCTGTGTTTGGTGTATCACGGTTACGAGGCAGAAAACTCGGCTTCCTATGGATAAAGGATAGCAACCTAGTGGGGTCTCTCTTCATATACGCGATAGTACGGGGAGCACAAGTCTGTACTAGCACTATCTAAAGCCAAAAGGCGAACGACAGCTACTAGGTTTAATGACGTTGAAACACGTCACTAGCCTAGACCTCTAGACATTCTGTTAATGTTTCAATGTTGCCTTAGGTTAATTGAATAAATTTTATAGTTGATCTTCAATTTCTGTTTCAATTTCAGGCCCTACCAAATGTTGTATCTCAAAAATCCTCTAAATGCACACTACATGCCACAATATATCACTTTGTTCGATGAAGAGCTAACTAGGGAAGGTTGAGAGCTTTTCAAATAACAAAAAAATGATCACAAAAACATCCACTATTGTCTCTAATGCACACTACTGAAACTAAAAACTTTTCTTAGAGTAATATAACACTAATAATGCGGAAAAGCTTTCAATTTTCACTAAACTAATAAAAAATGCAAAGAGATTTTTTTTTTTTTTTTCAATGTTTTAGAGAAAATGCACCAAACGAAATGAAAAACTATTGAAGAAACCAATTCAAGAAATGAAAGTTAGAGAGTTGAAACAAACCGGTTCACTCAATGAAAAAGCACACAATCAGAACTCAAACTGATGGAGAAATCCCCCAAATCGAAGAAGAATCTCAAAAAGACTCACACAAACTGTGTAATCTAGGCTTGAAATGAGACAATGCAAAACTTGAATGAAAGAGAGAAAAATAACTCAACTGACGCAATGATACAATGTAATCCATCAAAACAAATGCAAAGAAGCAAAAACAAAGTCAACCGGGAAAACAAGGACCAAAAACTCCCACAGGAGGCTCAACACATGATAGCACCTATAACCCTAGGGATAGAATGAAAAATTGATGGTAAAGGGAAAACAACTGGAGGAAAAGGGTCAAACACAGTCAAAAAATACTTCAAGTCACTCAGTGACTCATAAAAATGATACCAGGACCAAAAATCAAACTCAGAGGGCTCAAAAACAAGCAAACCCTAACACCAAACAGAGTTGGCACAACTGTTTGGCTGTATCCTGCATCAAAACAACATTGGCACGGGGGCATAACTAGCAACAAGCACAATTTGGTGCAACTATCAAGCTATAAAACATTCCAATTGAGTTTAATATGGGAAAAAATGAAAAAAGAGCAAACAGAGACTAGATCAGGTCTTCTGGGGGCTGAACAGGGGTTTTACACCAAAGGAGGCAAACCAGAAGACAAAATCAATCAATCAAAAGAAAAAAGCGACCAAAAGAAGAAAGAATAACTCCAACTAACTTGCCAGTGGAGTCACCATTTTTTGAGGAGGTAAATCCCCTCTGCAGATAGATGTGATCCCTACTAGCCCAGACTGGGTCTAGCAACAATCAGGTCATGCAGTGACGCAGGTTCCTAGTTACAAAACGACAAAAATCATAACGAATTGCCTACCTCAAATCCTACGCAGTGGTCGTTGAGGAAAGGATGATGCTTCCCATCCCTCACCTGGCAGATCACGATCCTTTTGCATGACACATCCGAACACCTGCACACATGCAAGGAAACAACGACATACAACATAAAATCTAAAGCCTATAACCATACATCAGTCAGAGAGGATGTAATTCATTGCATAAAAGAAATAGACACATGAATGGAACCATAATCAAATTTGCTTATCATTAAAATAAAAAAGGAAAGATACAACCCAAAGCTCTGACGCTTGATCTTCCTTCGGCGGGGCTGACAGCGGAGCACATCTCAACAAAGCTTGTCGGAAACGAGACAAAGCTCTCTTTCTTCGGCTTGGATCTCAATAGCTGTCTGGCTATAGTTTCCTTCCTACAAATTTAGCTAGCTTGCTAAGGGAGAACGCAAGCTTTTATAGATGGAGGAAGGGGATTTGGGATCCCTATAATCATGGGATTGGCCCTATCTCTAAGGAAGCTTCCATGATAGGTGTAAAACCACTTCCCATACATGGAAATTCGGAGCCAAACCACCCAACTCCTTTTAGTGACTCGTTCAGGAGTTTGTTGGAATCAAAATTCCACCATTTACTTTTAAAAAACATCCCTTATTAAGCTTCGCGTGAGTGAGACACAAGGACAGAGTGCCAGTTAGGACGCCCTCTATGGTGGATTTCCCCCATTGGCTTGAGGGCGAAACTGGCTAGTTGCGCCAAGAAAAAAAGATCTATTTTTAGGGTTTTTAAGAGGAAACTCTCTTCAGAGGAATGTTTGTGCTTATGCAGGGGAATGCCATGAAAGTGGTTTCAGGTCATGTCACTTCTCACAGGTCATGGGAAAGTCCCTCCAATGTGCGGGACGAGGGATTGCAGGGACGGTGAAAAAATGTTGTGTAACGGATCCCCACACGAATGTAGTTGACACTCGGTATTTTTGATGTCATTGTTCTTCTGTCAAGAATGGTGTGTTGTTGAAGCTCATCAAGGTATTTAGGAGAAAATTATTGAATATAAGGAACCTTAACTTGTTCTCCTTGATGATCAAACGATGGAGGCTCATACAACCTCAAGTTCTCAACATTAACAATAGAGTAAATTTTCATGTATGAAGGAAATATAACCAGAAGTCATTTCCCCAATATTTTCCAAGATTATGAAAGGACCATAACAAATTGGTTTCAGTTTTTTAACTTCCCCTTGAAGCCTCTCTTTTCTAATGCGAATACAAACTTCGTTACCAACTTGGAAATTTTCATCTACATGATGCTTCTTGTGCCTTTCTTTGTACTTGCCTTTTCTCTTTTCCATTTTATGTTGAACTGCTTGATGTATCAATTGGATTCATTCTATAATCTTCTTGTCTTTGTCTATGTATTTATTGCCATCAATAGAAACATCCTTCACAAAAATTAAATCCAATGGCAATCTAGGAAAGTATCCAAGACATGCCTCAAATGGCGATGTTTGTCTAGAGGATTGTTTTGCATGGTTGTAAGCATGTTGAACGTAGTGCAAGTTTTAATCCCACAAATTAGGATGCTTGTTGTAGTATCCTCAGAGAAGATGTATGATTGTTTGATCGACCACCTTGGTTTGACCATCTATTTGCACATGAAAGCTTGTACTCTTCTTAACCTTGGTGTCGATCATGTATGACAAAATTGACCAAAAATTCCCAACAAAGCAAGAATCTCGATCACTAAAAATCGATGTGGGAAAACCAAAATGAACCAAAAAATGTTGAAAGGATAAGTGAGTTGTTTTTTTAGCCGTGATTTTATTTTTACACTGCATTAATATACACATCTTTTTGAACCTATCCACAACTACATATAAATAATCATGATCTTTTTTTGACAAAGGAAGACCTCGTAGAAAATCCACATAAACACTCTCCCATGGATGTGAAGGTACATGAAGTGGTGTTTACAATCCTAACTTCCTTTTGATAGGCTTACTAGCTCCACATAATGAACAACCTTTAATGAAACATGACATACTTTCAAGCATACGAGGCCAATAACACTACCTATTTTACACTATTTTACTTACACCAAAATGTCCAACAATAAGAGAACTGTGTACTTCCCTTATGAAATTCACTCTCTCCCCCAGTGGAATACAAACCTTTCCCAAATGATACAACAAGTTATTATGTATATGGTAATCCAATTCCTCTACTTGGTTGTCTTGACTCAAGCTTCCATAAACATCTTGAAAGTCATTATCACATGCATATTACTCAACATAACTTTCATGAAAAACATAATTATGCTCGAGTAAAGTAGTTGCACTAATAATAGGCCTAGAAATAATATCAACAACTTTGTTGTAGATACATTTCTTATACCTTATGACTAAGTGGAATTGCTATAAGAAACCCATCCATAGAAAGTGCCTTGAATGCTAGGACTTAATTTTATGATTTCAAGTATTGCAATGGTTGGTGGTCAGTGTGTATGATGGTTTCCTTTCCCGTAAAGTAGTGTTTCGAATTTTTCACACTTTGAACCAACGCATAAAGCTGCTTGTCATAAGTAGGATAGTTAAGCATTGCACCATTGAAAGTTTCTGAATGAAATGAAATGGGCTTACCATGTTGCATAAGGACTGCGCCCTTGGCATATTCACTTGCATCAGTTTGAATCTCAAAGGGTTGCTTGAAGTCTAGTAATGCAAGTACTTGTGATGAACTGAACTTCTATTTTTAAGAATAAAATTATTTTTTTTGTTTTCCTCCCCACTGGAAGACCTTTTTCAAACTAGTCAATGCATGTCAAGGAGTTGTGATAAAAGAAAAATTAGCAATAAACTTCCTCCAATATTGGGTTGCTCCAAAAAAACATTCTTACCTAAGTGATTGTCTTAGGCGTTGGCATATTCACAATCACCTCAATATTTGAGGGGTATATCCTAAACTCACCTCCTCCAACAATATTCCTCAAGTACACCAAAGAAGTTTTACCAAATTCACATTTTGACATCTTCAAAATAAATTGTTATTTCCTTAAGACATCAAGTAATTTTATTACATGCATGACATTTACATCAAGCTATTTACTAGAAATTAAGATATCATATAAGTATACGATGACAAACTTATTAATAAATGGCCTTAAAAAATCATTCATCACCCGCATGACAGTAGCAGGAGAATCACATAAACCAAAAGGCATAATATGTCGTTCAAACAAACCTTGTTTTGTTTTGAATGTCATCTTCCAAATGTCACCTTAAACAATTCTAATTTGATGGTAGCCACTCCTTAAGTCAAACTTATTAAAATAATTTTTATCTTTCAATTGATCAAGTAAATCATCTATTATAGGAAGTGGATAAAGTTTATTTACCGTAATCTTGTCCAATGCATGGAAATCTATGCATATGCGTCATGTTCCATTCTTATTTGGAACCAACAGAATAGGTGACCTGCATGGAGAAGTACTTGGTCAGATGTTCCCTTTTTCCAAAAAATATTGGATATGCTTTTTGATTTCACCACTCTCCATCACTGACATCCTATACATGCTAATGTTAGGAAGAGGACAATATTGGTGCAGCTATATCTCATGTTGGATTCCCCTCTTTGGAGGTAACCTCTTTGGCTCATGAAACATCTCATCATTTTGATTAACCACTTCAACCAAATCAGATTTCAACTTTGGATAACAACCTTGAAATGCTTTATAATCAACATCATTCTTTATTTTAATCATAAGAAGCACAAAATTCTTTCTTGAATTCACTAGTCTTTTCATTTGTCATGCATTAATGATTGAAATATTTATTTTCTTGCAATGAGCTCTCACAATATACTCCACGTTATTTTTGAACAAGTGGTAGTTTTTTTCATGGTGATAGAAGATTTATTTTCAATCATAGAGCTAAGGACTACCCAAAACAATTCTTGAAATATCAACCAGTACTACATCTAATTCAAATTCATCAATGAAGTTTGTTGTGATTGCAAACTAAAGAATACACTTTATTGTAACTTGCAAATTTGTGTTCTTAGATATCATACCCAATGGATATTGTCTATGATGAGGAATGGCTTCAACATTAAGTTTCTAGACTAAGTATTCAGGTATCAAATTGGCTTGAGACCCACTATCAAATAGTGTGTCGATTTTTTTATGTTTTGAAATAATCCTCACATGAAATAATTCAATTCTTGTTTCATCATTTAGAGTACTAGTGTGATAATTTGATGAACTAGTGCTAGCAATGGATTCTTTTCCCTTCATATCCATGGTCGTAATTTTAGTTTAATCACCTGAGTCAGATCCCAAATCCTGTTGAGTGTTTGTAGATGTTTTTTGCTTTCCCTTGTCATTGAATTTCTTGGGCATCATCTATGGATGAAGCTTCCAACAATGGTCTTCATCATGAACCTCTTTGGAAAAATGTTTTCATATCATTTTCTCTCATTCTTGTTTAACAGATGAATTTTTCTTTCGCTTTCCTTTCTATCCACCCTTAAATGGGTTCCTTTTACCCTCTTCTAAAATATTTTTCCTACTTTCCTTAAGGTGGTTTCCTTGCACAAAAGCCTCATATAGGCTAGTGGGATTAAGCATAAGGATAGTATGGCTTAGGGAGTTATGTGAACCCCATATATACTTCAATAATGTGCCTTGTGAATGAAAATAAACACCTAACATAAGAGCTTTTTTTCCTAACTGGTGGTGGGTTCAACGACATGTCACATGACCCTTGACATTAAATGTTAATGGTTGCATTTATGGTGGGGGGTACGGGGCTACCCTCCCACCCATGGTCCTCTTCCCTAGCGTGGTGACCAGGTTTGGGGCTAGACCTCGACCCCCTCCCACCAATGCACCATCAATGTTAATACAAACCCAAATTCAAACCATGTAATATTAAGACCCATGGCGCGGGGCACGACGACAGGGCTTGTTTTTGGTTTCTCAGAGGTTGTAGGTTCAACCACCACTTGCTCCATTAAAAATTGACCAAAGCTTTTGTGGCCTCTCATGTTGGCATGTGGCGACCTCTGGTTGAGCCACATGGCAACATGTGGTTGGGCACATGCCTAACCAATTAAATTGAACCACAAATGAACCAATGACAGCATGTCGCTTGCCATCACCATGTTTGATGAAGAAAATCCTTTGACCAAGTCACCTTGACATTGTGCATGCCCAATCAGTAGTATGGACTACTAGCTAGGTTTTCCCTGCAATTTTTTTTCCAAAATTTTGCATGTTTGAGAAAGTGGACAGAAAATGTTTCTCGGAGCATACAATGTTGATTTTACATGAAACAAATTGTGTCAGATTCAGAACAATGATATCTATGTGGTCGTTCAGGTTCTAGAACAATACAAAAAATCTTAATTTTTAGCATAACTCTCAGCACGTCATCATGAAATATAATCTATTCAAAGTAAATTTATTTTTAACAAGAAACGATAATGAAATATAAAACTTATTTTTAACGAGAAACAAAAACAAAATATAATGAGAATTCTATTCAAGACTGATTGCTAATGTGTGCAGTTAAATTCTAAATATGTCTTCAATATTTAACATAAATTAGCTTAATAGAAACAAAATCCAATGGTGAAAAAACTAACCAACACCGGAATCAAAAGAAAGACTTTAAGTACAGAAACTGGAAATGCATTTGTATCGGTAACTCTTTTTGGTATTTTATGGTTTATGAGTACCGTGGATAGAATCAAATAACTGTAAAGAAGAGGAAAATTTGCAAGTAATATTAATAATGCTAAAATCAAAACCTTAAACAAAACCTCGCGCTCACATGGGGGCCTCCTGCAGTGCAGGGTTGATCACTCAATCAAAAATAATTTATGCACACATTGAAAAGTAACAACAACTTGTATTAAGAGGAGTGATGTATCAAATTGTCACAGAGAAATTATAGACTCAATAACAATAATAATGACAATTTTCTTTGTCCTACTTATTTTTATTTATACAAATAGTAAAAAGACTCATACGAGTTTTAATGTAATCAACTACAATCGAAATTTTCACCTATGTAATTACTACTAAGAGTCATTTCTCATTATGACTTGATATTGCAAAGCAATTCATACGAGATTTCATATTTCATCAGCTAAGTCCCTCGCTCACTCGATTCTTCATCTTTAGTGTGTAACTATGACACACAATTCCCTAGTTTGACTCAGCCTTTGACTTTAATATTTCTCATTCTATTTGTCTTTCCAAGTAATTACAGTGGGTGGATCAACATATGGAAGCCAAATGTCATATTTTGACACTTTTCTTTAATATTTTGGAGTGCTACAACCTATTAAACAACGAAATCTTGCTACATAATCAAATATTTGTTCAAAAATGAATGAAATTCGGTATTTTTCAGATACTTTTGTAATAATTTCACTAAAAAGAAATAAATTAAATATCGATGTTTTGGTACCTTGTGTATTTGATCTTAACCTTAATATGTTGGGGTTCTATATAGAAATGATAGAAAAATGGAAAATGATGGAGAAAAGGGTGGTAAAAAAGAGACATTCTTACAACTCAACATCCTCCCATGCCAAATGCTTTGCATGTCCTCATGCATCAAAATTTCAAAATTTATTCTTGTCCTCTCCTTTCAGTGAATGATTTTTAATGCAGGAGCAAGTCCATCTAGGCTATTAATTATTTTCTTTTTTTTCATGATGAACATGGTCCTTGGTTTGTTTATAACAATTCTTCTTTGTAATCCTCTGACCTTGTTTTTAAGAAACTTATTTCAATATTTAAGCTTCTTTCCCTTCTTGTACCAATGACAAAGGTGTAGCATGATGTTGTCATTATGAGTCATTAGTATATCATTCTTATCCTTAGCCTCTTTTTTCTCCTAAATCAAATGCCTATTAAGGATTTCCAATTCATAAACATCATGTTTTAGATTTTCTTCAATATTTTGTCCCTGTGTTACACTTGATTTTGTTGCTGAGGTCTCACCTATTTTAAATTGAGATGTATTTGCTTTATGTTGTGGATTTGATACAAATTTATGCAGGAACACAACAGAATACACATATAACCATAAATACAAATATGAATTGGAAATAATACTTCATTTTATTAATATCAAAGAACCAAGATTTATTTACACACAGAATGGAAATAAACTAGCTAGGGCACTGGTAGCTTATCTCCAAGAAGAGATATGGTGGCTACAAGCCTCTGAAATCTGTGTTACAATGAGGCTCAAAGGCCTACATATTATTGAGAAAAATTGAAAAGCTATAAACATCCAAAACCATAACCCTAGGAGATGAAACACCATACTATGAGCCCTATTGGAGAAAATTGGTACATCAATTTCTTGTCGTTGTAACTTTAGCATACTACCTCCGTTTGATGCACATGATACATCATTACAAAGATCTATCTGAGCACTAAAATTTCTGACAGTGAATAGTGATTCTAGAAGAATCATATTCACAAGAGACTTCATGCCCAAAAAATTTCATTTAGGGCCTCAAAACGGCTTCGGAAGTTCATGATCCTAAAAACTGCCAAAAATAGTAAATTGTGCTACAATTAAGGAAATTCAAAAAATGGAAGAAAAAATGGTGGGGGTCCAAGTGGAATAGGTGGGTGGCCACCAATATCCACCTGGATTATTCCTCCCCCCTTAGGAAGAAATGGTATCCATTGTGTTGAGTTCCTCCATGAGATGAGTAAACTTCTACTAAACTTGGTCCATGGTGCATCAATTTCCCTAGTGAAGGAGTTGGCCTACTTTGACAAATAGATATAGCTAGATCCTCTGCTAGCGAGTGTTATTTATTGGTGCTTCCATAACCCGATCATTTTTGGCTTGTTCGATGTATTCTAGGTTTAAATATGTTGGTGTGAGTTGTTATGCCATGTTGGATGTGTCTAGTAGAGGTGGAAAGTAGGGTCGAAAGCTATCAACATTGAACATTGGACGCAGACCAAGGAATGGTGGAATAATAATCTGGAAGGAATTGTCTCCTACATCCTTGGTGATGGTGTTGATTGATATCAGAGTGGGCGAAGCTTGCGGTGGGGTCTAGTGAGGTGCTCCTTCTACAAATGTAGGTGCACTTTTTCACCCACCTAGAAGTTGTGTGGGTTACGATGTTGATCATGTTGTTGCTTGTACTTAGCATTGGTTGTGTCTAATATGTCATGAACACATTGGCGAATGTGATAAATGCGCTCAATGAATCTGTTCGCATTGGAAGCTTCAGAATGGACATGAGCCAAATTGCCTTGAGTAGCTACAAATGGCATGGCTACGTCAATGGGCCATAGTGGCTAGAATCCCAAGCCCACCTGAAAGGGGCGGTGGTCGGTTGAGTAGTGGAGGGTTAGGTTATAGCTATGTTGTACACAGGGTAGGATATCATCACATGTGCATGGATTCTTTGATTTCTAAATGTGCAGAATTTGTACAATCATCCTTTTGACTACCTCTATCTAGAAATAAGTCAGGGGATGGAAATATGTGAACTTGGTGAGCTTGGTGTCCAGCATTGTAGAGGCTAGACCAAAATTTACTGAGGAACCTACTGTCCCGATATAAGATTATATATTGTGGGATCCCAAAGTTTACCCATAGTTGTTCAAAGAAGAGTTTAGCAGTAGCTTCTGTTGTATATTCTTCTTGTAGGGCACCATAATGGCCATCTTTGAGAATCTATCGATGACAAAAAAAACACAGCTGTCGCCATGCTTTGTATAAGGAAGGTCCAACATTTAATCCATGGAAATGGATTCCCAAGGTCGGCTAGGGGTAGGAAGAGGAGTATATAGTCCTTATTTCTTGATGGTCGGTTTGGAAATGGTGTAGGTAGTTCCAGATCTAATGTACTTCTTGAAATACTATCAAATTTTTATTCAATATAAATATTTCTACAGTACTACCATTTTTTTCTTGACCCTGAAATGCCTAGCGACCTAGCTGTAGTGTGCTTCAAAAATCATATTGGCACGCTTGCTTGAAGGAACACAAAGGTGTCCTAGGTGACATAGGAAAGCATCCTGGAGGTGGAAATTTTGAACCCAGTTACCCTCCAAGAGTCTCTTGTATGTGTGGCAGAATTCTGGATCACTCTTGTAGATAAGCGACCAATCAAAATTGTTGTGCACACAAGGGTTGAGCATAGTCGTTATTTCCACGATCGGCGATCGGGTGAGGCACTCTGCAAAATTATAGGTGCTTCCCTTGTTGTATTTGATGTTGAAATGAAACTGTTACATATATGTGGACCACATATGATGGAAATTGTTCTGCAACTTCTGTTCTATCTGTATGAGCTGCAGGGGTTAGTGGTATTTTTGCATGATCATTTCATTCCCAAAAATGTAATGCTTCCATTGTTGGAAATCCTGCACAATGGAATACATCTATTTTTGATAAGTAGGATAATTCTAGATTGTGTCAGATAGTGTCTCACTGTGATATTCCACTCGATGTCATTATTGATTTAGAACTGCCCCAATAGCATAGTCAGAGGCATATGTCTCAATCTCAAATGGTTGTTGCAAGTTTGGTAATGTGAGGAGTGTGGCAAAGCAGAGGAGATGTTTTAATTATAAAAACACCTTCTGTTGAGATTCTAACCAACATAATTTTTATTTTTCTCCTCCCTTGGTGACTTGAATCAAGGGTGAAGTGATATGAGAGAATCCAAACACAAACATGAGGTAGAAATTAGCAAGACCTAGAAATATGCGTAACTTTGTTAGAGTGGTTGGGGCTGGCCAATACTGAATGACTTGGATCTTGTTTGGATCCACTTGCACCCCCTTGTCAAGAAGAATGTATCACAGATACTGAACATGGGTCATGCCAAAAGTTCACTTCTCCAAATTGGCACACAACTTGTGTTTTCGTAGTGTTTGGATGACCTATCAGATGTGGTGGAGGTGCTCTTCCCAAGTCTAGCTAAAGATCAGGATTTCACCCAAGTACACTAATACAAATGAGTTGGTTAATTGCTACAATATTTATTCCGTCAGCCTCATGAAGTTTACGGTAGCATTCATCAACCCGAAATGCATGACTAGCCATCTGAAAGTTCCCTCCTTGGATTTGAAGGCAGTCTTCAACACATAAAATGGTTCGGTTGGTACTTGGTGATACCCAAATTTCAAGTCGATATTTCTTAAATATTTCTCACCTTTGAGTTGGTCCAGAAAGTCATCAATATGTGGGATCGGGTACCTATTCTGGATATTAATCTTATTCAGAGCCTCATAGTCAATATAGAGTCTCCAAGTCTCATCCTTCTTCTGAACCAACATGATCGAGCTCCCACAAAACGATGAACTTGGCCGGATGTGACCTTTCTATAGTAGCTCTTAAATCTACCTCTTTATTTCATCATTCTCTTAAATAGAGAGTTGATAGATCATTCCATTGGGCAGTGACACACCTCGGGTCAGATCGATGGGGTGCTTCACCTCACAATGCACAGGCACCCCTGCGGGTGAGGTGAAAATGTCCCCATACTCCTCCACGACCTTGTCCATTTTTTTTTGTTGTGTGGATGAGCCCTATCTAGAGGTCGTGGCCACAATATTCTTCTTTCTTGGATGGCAGATCATCAGGAAAACAAATTTTCCGGTTTTGGAAACGAGCTTACTGCATTGTTTTGCAGTAACCGAAGAAATAACAACACGTGGTGGTACATTGGGTATCTTGTACAACTTATTTCCCAAAGTAACAATAACAACATGAGGTCATGACTCATAAACAACATGTCACTACCACAAGTATGGTTGGCCTAATAATACATCACAAGAATCAAAAGTAGAAATGTGACATAATACCTCATCATTGAAGGGCTTGATGATGTAGGGAAGCCACCCAATGGTGTATGCCTGTGGCTGTGATGTGGTCACCAAGCCCAATCGCTTCATGACAGCTACTTAAATCAGGTTCTTTTCACTCCCACTATTGAAAATGAACCATTATGGAGAACCCTTTACCGACATCTAGGAGTGGAAGAGACGCTCCTCCTCCTCTATATATTCTGGTTCTTCCTTTTGGATATTCGTGATGGAAATGGTGGCGTTAGGCTCCGCATTGATAATCTGATTCCCTTTTTCATTCCCCTTCTCATGTTATGATTTAGAGTCATAGCATGCATCTAATTCAGAAGCCTTCGTCTCAACCACTAGTGACTTCTTGGCCCAACACTCACTTGTGTTGTGAGTGTAACTGTTATGGAACTCACACCACTTTCTCGTGTCCTTATTCGGTGTCCCGGTGTTTTTGTTTGATTCTAGCTTCAGCAGGTTTTGTTGAGATGTCATGCCTTTTATTTTTCCTTTGTTATGTAGTTTTGGGGCACCTTTCCCTTGTTTTCTATTTGCAGATCCAAAGTCCCGCTTCTTTTGTTTGAATTTCTGCTCAATCTTTGGAGCAGACCAATATGCCATACCAAGCGAGGAGGTGTCAAGGAATTCCATTTACTCATGAATGTATCTGTGTAGAAAATTGTGGTACTTCAATACCAAATTTTTCTGTGAATATTTTATACCAAACTTTGTGCGCAAGGTATGGAACAAATTCGCCAACTCATGCACATCTTGATCCCTTGTTTTCGCAGCGTAGTCCATTGTATCTACTTTTCGTTACAACTCCACATGGGATAATATTTTTCTTTGATGGTGTCTTTGAAATGATTCCATGTGGGTATCACTCAGAAAAGAGAGGGTTCCCCCTCATCATTTATAATATCCCAAAATGGGGATGCAATAATGAATAAGCAAAATACTGGAGCAGAAGTGAGACATTATCTCATAAAATGTGTTGGGAAACACATAGACATCAATTATTGTTACATAAACAACTTATTATGCCTTTTATGATCCCTAAAAGTGGGGAAATGCAGCAATATGGACCATAAAAACATCATCTTCATGAAATTATGCTATAACTATGGGAAATGGGGCTTGGATCCCTTATTTAATACTATATACATCTCACATACAGAATTGGAGCAAAAAAAAAAACCCTCTAGCCATGCTAAACAGGTCTCCCCAAGTCAATACAACTCAAAATTGCCCAAACCCCATGACTTATGACATGCAGAATTCCTAGAGCATGTGACAGCATTATTTTAAGGAGGGTTTATGTAGAAATATACAAGAAGTAATAGATTTGGAGTTTTAAATCATTCAATGGCTAAGAAAAATGGATATCTCTTCCTTTTCACACAATATGAGAATAACCCGGCAATGGCTTCATGAAAGTACAAGTATAAAATACTAGATCTGTAGATCTAGATCTGAAACAACACAGTTATACTACAGCTCTGTATATATTCAGCTGAATAATAAAAGGAGTAGAAGAAGATTCATATACAATCGTTTCGGGAGAAGGGTTGGCCCTTTCCCCAAGGAACAAACTCAAGATCAACAGTCTTGACCCATATACTACAACACTTAGAAAAATGACGCAGTTCCTACAAGGGACTATGCTGTAGGAGGTGGATAATGCTTTGACCAAGTTCCAAGATGTAAAATATGCTCAGAAATCTCCCTCACTGATCTCCCAAAGAAAGGAATGCTCCCTCCTCTGAAAATCAAGCTCCGGAACTAGTGTTGTGGACCTTCCACTGCAACATCTTGCAACACAACATTATACTCTACAAAAATAACGTTGTAGCTGAAGGAGGATTCTTGGACTCAAGCCTAAATGTGGAAAACTAAAGTACAATGCTCCTCTAAGAGGCCTCTCAATGTAGGAGAAGGAATTCCTTAACAGGAATTCCTTGTGCTAAACAACATTGCAACTCTACTAAACAGCAAGAGAATGAAAAATAGTCATGCAAACCATAAAATCAATAATCATCAAGCTAACCTCAAATGGCTACCATCCTCTTCCTTATAAACTATGTTAGCCTCCTCACCTTGGGTCCCACCCATTAAGGTTTCCAACATCACATGATCAATCTTCCTCCAAAACTACGTTGTATCTCCATCTAGGCCACTCCTCCATAACCACGTTGTTTGATTTGGTAAAAGTTGTCATGTTCAACCTATTTTACCCCTTTTCACACCCAAGTGTCTTCAAGGTAGCTCTAATATGTTTGTTTAAACTGATCCTTGTTCATATTGAGCTATTTTCATTGATGATCCACTCTTCTCCATGAATGCTGTTGACTTGGTAAAAATTGACTTTTTCCACATCCAATTTTCCTTGTTCACACATGATGGTGTCAAATCCAGCTAATATAATGATCCCCTTTCATACCAAGAGGTTTTTTATGCTCATTAAAGTTAAGAATGGGTCTCTTTCCCCATTTATTCATCTACTAGGGGAAAAAATCAAAAATCAATATTCCTATTAGTTGCATGCTAATGTAGGATTATCACGTCATTTTTCTCACAGTAGGTTTCCCACCAGTCCTTGACATGGGGGGTGGCTTTGAGGAGTGAAAATATTATCTTCTCCCATTATGAAAATTCATGAACCGAGAAATATCCTTCTAATAGATTCAACCATATATCTGTAGCATTTGCATCTATTTAGCCATCAAATATGGGAATGTCAAAGTTTACTTGTACCTTAAAATGGGTCATTCCTCTAAAGTGGCTACTGGATGCAAATGCGCCACTAGTGGGCAGTTGTTGAAGGATCTAGAAAATGTAATCCATCATTGCATTCCTTTTTTTTTCGAGGACGTCCTCAAGAAATATCTTGATAGGATATTTTGATCCCTTATCTCTATTTTTGGACTCCATGGGTGGTTTTCGGGGTTTGTGAGGCTAATCTTGCAAAGGTTCAACCAGATCAAGCCTAACTCCTTATACGCTAACCTTGTTGGGGACATGAAAAGAAGGATGAAGAAAAGAAGACTGCTCTGATAGCACTGATCCGAGTTTATGCAGGAACGCAACAGAATACACATATAACCATAAATACAAAGATGCAGTAGAAATAACACTTCATTTCATTAACATCAAAGAACTGAAATTTGTTTACAGATATAATGGAAATAAACTAGCTATGGCACTTGTAACCTATCTCTGTGAAGATATGTGGAAACTACAGGTCTTTGAACTTTGTGTTACAATGATCTTGAACACTTATATACTATTTTGAAGCAATGGAAAACCCTAAACATCTAAAAAAATAACCTTAGGAGGTGAAATGCCATACTATGTGTCCCGTCATGGTAAATTGGTACATCAATTTCTTGGGGTCGTAAGTTTGGCATAAAATATTCATTTGATGCACATGATACATCATTAGAAATATCTATCCGAGGAATACAACTGCTGACAGTGAATATCAAGTCTAGACAGCTTATATTTTTTAGGGGTTTGATGCCAAAAAAACATTGTTTAGGGCCTAAAAACGGCTTTAGAAGTTCAGGACCCAAAAAAATGCTAAAAATATTAAATTGTGCTAGAATAAAGGAAACTAAAAGAAACAATGGTGGGGGTCCAAGTGGAATAGGTGGGTGGCCACCAATATCCACCTGGATTGACCTTTTTCTCTAGATATTCTACATAGGCATAGATATCCTGTTGAACAGGGTTGATTTTTGGGGTTTGCCTTGTGGCACTGCTTATTGGACAGTTTATTGGACCGGTTATCACAGGAGATGTATTAAACCTTTCATATTCAAGAAAAAACCATCTCTGGTGATTGAGTATTTGATATTTTTGAAATTCCCTTACTCCTCAAACTAATCCATGAGCTTTTCATGTTTTGTTTCCCTATTCTGTTGTCCTATGTTTTCTTTTCTTGTTCAAGTATTAGTTGGATCGAGCTAGCTTTATTTATTCTAAGGTCTTCTTTGCCACCTTTGTGTTTGAATTTCTAAATAAATTAAGATATTGGCATATTGTCATCAAGTGAATCTTATGCATATTTATTGATATTTTCCTCTTGAATTTCTTCCTGAATTTTCTCTTTTCCACGGATAGGGTTTAATTATCATCTAATTTGTTTGTCCCTACTATCTGGTTCTAGTTTTGGTGATTCTATAGAATGATTTCTTATCAAGAAATATTTATATTTATCCCATTTAAATTTCAAATGTTCTTCTAATAAAATCTCTATGAGCCCATGATGATACAAAAAAATATCTATATAAGATCCTGATTCCTCTTCAAAATTTCCTGTAAAAATTAGGGTAAATTGATTTTGAAGCCATCAAAAAAGTGCATCATAAGCCTAATATGATAACCAAACATTGTTTTGAATATTCCTTCGCATGTTATGAATCTTGTAAGTCACTAGCACATTTGGCCCAATTTACAACAGCCAAAATGTCTCTCTTGTGACACGTAGGCATCCCAAGAGCGACAGTTTGAGGCAGGGAAAAATGTGGTTAGCCATAGAGTCGCAATTCCGACATTTCAATAAAGTGTCGGTAGAGTGACACATTTTCCAACATTTCCAGACGGTCGTCTCTCTTTCGAAATTACCCATACCGTCGCTATTTCTACATTATCGAAATCGTCACTATTCTGACATTAGCAAAACCGTCTCTATTTCGACGATACCCTATCGTCACTCTACCAACGTGCCATAACCATCGCTAATCTGACAATATCAAAACTGTCACTATACCAATGGATAGAAAAAGTGTTGCTATACCAACCATAGCAAAAGCGTCGCTATTGGGACGGACCAGAGTGTCGGTATACCGACGAAACTACAACATTTAAAAAAAAGATTCATTGCTACAATGATGGCTCTTCGAACGAAACTACAAATTGAACGCAGGTATACCGACAAAAACAAAACCTTATTTAAAAAAATTAAACGTCGGTATTTCGATGGGCACAAAATATTGTTTTAAAAAAAAATAACTGGCACATGTGCAATTTATCCAAGACTGTGGTTGCATTTACAGTTTAGATCTATGTGGGTCTACCAGTTTTTTGGGTTGTATTTAGTTCTTAGTCGAGATAACTGAAGAAGAAAAAATATATGAAATTATTCACTTTTTTCTGGGTGCCTTTTATTTTCAGATCAGGCTATAAAGAACAAGAGCACATTTAGGCTATTTATACATTTTTGTGGGTAGTCTTATTGTAGACATATATACACAGTACATACAAAAGATGATCTGTCTAAATGGGTATTTAATTTGTTATAGATATAAATTGCGTGTATATATAGATATATACATATAAGAGAGATGTTTTCAAGTCCTCTTTGAATTAAAAAAAGAAAAATAGAGATATACATAGAAGATATTTGGTTGGGTTTTAAATTTGTAATTAGGCTGTAGGGATATACACGAAGGGGTATGCCCAACTGTTGGTGTTTGGATAGATTGCATCTGTGTTATTTTCAATTGCAACTGCATTTACCCAGAGGCATTATTTGGCATGTTAGCTGAGTGAAATATAAGGGCATGTATCTACTTGGGACAATGATAAAGCATTGTGGGTATTGCATCACCTAGATGGTGTGTAGAAAGAATTAAAATTATTTTTCCTGTCGGGGTTGTTTAATTTCCTGCGCATAAGTTGTTTACCCACATGAACCACATGATTTTTTTGAATTTTTTTGGTTTTTTTAAGTTCTATCAGAAGCACTGACAACGTAAATGCACAACTAGTAATATACATGAGTGAGTGAGCATAACCATCCTATCAGCTAAAAATATTCTGGTACTTTCACAGTGAGTGGCTTCCCTATTACATGAACTTTGGTGAAAGTTGTGTGATTTTACATCTTGATTAGGCACTTGAGAAAGGGTTAAGTGTAAGAGGACATGACATTTGAATGTAATTAAATGAAAAAATGTCATTCTCACATAGGTATGGGAGTGGGAAGAAGGTGGCTTCTTCCACTCATTGCCAGCTCCATGGTATCTTTAATTTTTTTTATCATGGCAATGATCCACTTTGGATTTTGTTCCTGGGAGTCTAATTCTACGGATGTATTTCATATTAAGAGAACTGATGATTTTAGTTGTCATTATGTGGAATCTGATATAGTTTAAATTCCTCATCCTGGCCTACTGAAGCCTCCAAGAATAGCATACCATGTTTCTTTGGTCCACACTAAAATATTAAAAACTCCAGTTAAGTTTATCTTGGCTATATACCCTAGTACAATAAACAACTTATTTTCATTCACTAATTGACAAAAATAAAGGTCATAATAACACTATTACTTTAAACTCAAAATAAAAATCCAATTTTAGATCTAAGCTAACATTGCTGCATAAAGAGAATACATGCATATTTATATAATGCAACTGGTCAAACTTTTTCTTGACATCACTATTTCTATGGATGGACAATGAATTACAGTTGAAATGTTAACAAAATTAACTCAAATCATTTTTCAGGAAATCTAGAACAACATAAAATCTCTATTAATTTTTATATTTTTGTGCATGTAATATTTTGGGCAGGGTCTCCTACGTTGGAGACCTTGTTGTCGGTGACATCACCTAAAATTGGAGGGTCTTTCCATATGTCCTTGAGAGACTTCTCCATTTCTCTGTATCCATGAAACTTGATGCAACATTGATTTAATGTCCATTTTTTATGCTCATTTTGAATTTCTATTCACATCTTCGGTTGACTATTTAGTATCTACTAGAGTTGATGTCTATAATGTAGAGTCTATTTTGATATATTTGTCATGGGATGGAAAAATATCTGATCTGAATTTCTAAATATTATATATTTTTTAAATAGCTCGCTTATATCTTGAGTTTTTAGCGGAGTGATTACTAAGTTTGGCATGTGGCTTGCTTTATTTCTATAAATAAAAGGGGAAAATTGATCTTTCTATGGGATATCAATGACCAAGACTAATTATAAATGCCATTTGTAAAGATGAAAAAAGGAAAGAAAATGAAGAACCACCCCCTAATCTACAGATTAGTAGGATACTATGTCTTCAGCTTTGATTCAGACTTCAGAAAAGAAGGATTATTTATGTCATAAACTATCCTGAGGAGAAATTCCATTAGCAAATGGAAATGTGCAGCCACAATGTCCACATCCATGGGAATCTCCATTTTGGATTCAACGAGATGTGCAGTGCAATAACACAGATCATATGTTAAGATCTGCTTCGCAAGTCACTGATCAAGTGATGCCACATTTGTGGGAGGCCATAATGAAATTTATGCATGTGAGACTTTTTTTCAACCATCGAACTGTTCAGTACTCTTCAGTAAATAATGAACCATGAGTCTTAATATGAAAGGCCAGTAAATAATGATCTTCATAAACATAGTAAGCAAATGACCTAACAGTTATGGGTCAATGATGTGAAAATTGAAACAGAATATGGAGACAGATTGATTCATACAAGAAGCACCCATTAGGCCAGTAATAGGGAACAACTCAATTTTCAAGAATGGATTCGACCCATATTTTGAATCTAGTAATGTCTCTGATTTCGGTGGTGTATGCCCTTCTGTGGATGAAAACTCAAGTTGCACATGTGAATGGGTATATATATACATACATACATACATACATACATACATACATACATACATACATACATACATACATATATATATATATATATATATATATATATATATATATATATATATATATATATATATATATGAGTATGTGAAAAAACCTTTTGAAAGAATATTTAACTGCATCAACCTGAGCTACAAAGTTTCCACAAAAGAGATTCTAAGTTATAGCGCTCCTTCAACAATCAATCAAACTAACTAGAACAGGTTCCCTAGACTGCATAGGAATACAAATAAGCTAGTAGCTTGAGTTACTTGATAGACAATGTTGTATTTCGTTGAGCATTTTTATGGTTATTGAAAGGATTAAGTCTGTGCAAATGGTTAATTGAGAAATATCATTTCTTTGTTGAATGTATTATAAATATATTTGACATTTACTATTTTTCATTGTTGAGTAGTAATGGTTGATAAGTTGTTCCTACCATTTATTGAATGATCTGTGCAATTTATGAGGAATGCTTATTGTTGTGTAAAAAGAAAAAATATTTATTAAACTTTTGTGGAAACCCTAGAGGTAATAAGAATCCATAAGATATAAAATTTCCCTAGGACACTTTAGAGGAGACCCACCACTGATGCTCAAATTTCACTTTGGAAGATACCTGAAGACTCACTTGCATGACTAGAGGAGCTTTTACAACCTTGGAGTTTTTGGAGGGTTGTTTATTGGCACACAAGTCCAAGTGGAGGAAGATTTGGGAGTGTAACTTGCATGCTTTATGGAAGAGATACACACATTTTGTAAGCATTTGAAAGATGGAGAATCCACTTGCCATCAATATTATACCCTTTGGAAGGCAATGTTTCGGTCTTTATCATTTCATTATTGTACATGTGGCATGGTAATCCCATATTTATGTATTTTAAATTAGTTAATTAGAGAAAGGTGTTTTATCCCTACATATGCTAGATTAGGGGCTTCTACTATAAATATTAATTTTTTAATATGAAGGAAGTTGAGCATCTCTCTATAAATAGAGATGCACTTCCTCATTTGCAAATCATGGTTAGACTGGGGGAGAAATCTTTTCACAAATCTTGAAAAATTGTTGCAGAACTTTTGTCCTTTCAATTGGAGCTATGAATGGATGAATAAATGCACCTCATTGAGGAGATGATTTCGTGGATGACTTAAAAATTTCTATAGACTTTCGTGACTAGAGTGCACAATGATTTCTCAAGTAAATAGTCTCTCTATTCTTTTAAACCCTAGGAAGGATTCTAGGGGGAGAATCTTCCCTTGAGTTTATCTTGGAGAATGTAAAAACTACTAGGTGGATCTTCTAGATTTAGAAGTGGGAAACCTTATTCATCACCCATATGCTAAGTGAAAAGGCACTAATATCCTATCTTTCTTTCAATCTTATTTTCTTAAACAAACTGCAAACCATTTTTCTGGATTTGTTGTGCATATAAACTTGTCTTTCTCATAGAAAGAAGGTAATTTTGGTATCATGGAGGCCTTATGCTAGCATTCCTGAACAAAATATGTGAATGGAGGCCTTATGGATATTTTTCAATTCTTTAATTGATAATTTTTCATTTGAATCCCAAACTAAGGAGACACTGACAACTCGTCAGAATAGCTTTTGTTCAATGTGTGAACTTTCTTAAGAGTTTTTGAAGGAAGTTGCTAAATGTGGAGTTGTTGAGAACATATTATCATGGAAAGAATTCAAATAGAGCAAGGATCTTAGTAAAACTGATGGAACCAAGAGAGAAAGGTTAACTGGTATCACCAAGCTTGATGATGAAAATGATGCAGGAAGCAAGAATTCTGAGAAATGCACTCTGATTTTACCTGAGGGAGATTTAGCCAAGGCCCTTGCAATGGAAAGGTTGGCTATTGGTGGTAGAAATCATTATGGTGTGTTTCCCCTCAGAGGTAAGTTGCTAAATGTAAGGGAAGACATCCATAAATAGATAATGGAAATGCTGAGATTCAACATATCAAGCAAATCCTTGATCTGCAGCATGGAAAGTAATATGACAGTGTCAAATATCTGAGATATGGTCATCTTAAGATTATGACATATCAATATCATGATGTTTCACACATAAAAGGATTGTTGATCAACTTCATACACTCTTTCTGGCCATCTCTACTCAAAATTCCTACATTTCTTGTTGAATTCATTACTCCTATTTTCAAGGCAACCCATAAATATGGACGGGTATTGTCTTTCTATACCATGATTGAGTATGAATCATGGAGAGAATATCTGGGTGGATCACCATGAACATCAATTACTAAGCTTAGGATGATCTATGTAATAGCTTGAATATGGTTAAGATATAGCTTAGAGAGTGTTGAATAGGGAAACATATACTGCTATAGAGATCAACTTCATATGGTCATGATACAGGTAGAGATATTTCACTATGGCTTGTGTAATGTTTCACTCAAATCAATGCTAAGCTTAACCAATCATACAAGATCATCTATTATATAAACAATAGCAATCAAACTGTGTTTCTGCTTAAGGTTTAGATACACATGTTGGCATAGAGCTAGTAAGGATATGTACTTATTACTATGATTCTGATCAGTGTTAATAAGGTATGAAATGAATAGGGAAATAGACATCATTACGTCATAACAAGGAGCTTAGCTTGAACATGGAGTTCCTGGTCACTGTAATCTAAGACCTGTATTAAGGATATCATGTTTATATGAATATGTGTTATTCCATTACGTTTAGTTACATCAGGAAAATCTTGGTCAGTGATTCAATGGACTTGATTCATTAGTACTAATAGCATAGTGAAATCAATAAGCTTATAGATTCAATAGAGCTTAATACTAGCTTAACTAAGGTGATATAGTGATAGTTACTAAGCTCCAGATGGGCATCATAGGTACGATACGGTCTCTTATACCAATTTGATTTTAGTTCCATATAATTTTTATCATTATAACTAATACATGGGAATCATAGAAGAGAGATAAGGGTGAATACATTACTAAGCTTAAGATAATCCAACTCTTTTCACTAATCAAAGCTGGAAAGAGTGTATTCCATGATATCGAGCTAGAACAAGAACAAGCATATCTCAGTATTGAGCTTACATTACACCTATTTCCACATTAGCTATTGGAATACAAGATGATTTATTAGGTAGAATACTATATGCTATTACTCTATCCTTAACCTTTATGATAAATATGGACATTGTAATATACACTAGAGTAACATTGAAACATACTTTTTATAAAAGACCAATATGAGATAATGTAGATTAGGGAAACACTATCCTCATATAAACTATACAATCTTATGGATCCGGATATGATCTGAACCTATACTACGATATGGATATTTTTTATCACTTTATTATGATATATTGATTGGCCTAGGATTAAGGGTCATTTTAATATCCCGAAGCACTAGACATTACACCATTGGCTTAGCACCTTGGTACAAGAGTTTTAAGATTACAATTGAACAAACAACTGTAAAGGATAATTGTGTGTCTTACACGATTAGTGGCATCATAGAGGAAAATAATGAAACAACATTAAGAATTATAGAGTTGCTTGTTCGCAAGTGGACTTAGGATTACAAGGAATTTCTGGAAGCATTGATGACTGGGAATGATAAGATTAAAGAACCAATCATAAGGGACTACAATGAATACAATACTAATACCAGGGTCCATTTATAGGTGTCATTTTCTGAAGAGAACATAAGGATTTCACTTCAAGAGGGCCTTTTAAGGAAATTCAAACTGACTACTACAATCAGTACAATTAAAATGCATCTTTTTGGCTCAAAGGGAATCAATCATAGATATGAGACCCCTGAGCAAGTTTTGGAGGACTTCTATCATATTCATCTTGTTTTCTATGAGAATAGAAATAAATTCCAATTGGACAACCTTCAGCTTGATTTGCTGAAATTGGACAATAAAGTCAGATTCATCCTGGGAGTTGTAAATGGAGAAATGATAGTGAACAATAGGAAACAAGCAGAGTTTTTGCTTGAGTTGAAGAGAAAAGGTTTCACTCCATTCCCCAAGAAGGGAAAACCTATTGAGGCTGCTATTTTCAGGGCAATAGCTGATGATGAAGAGTCTCCTGAAGACAACATTGAGACAGTAAAGGTTGTTCGTGCTGTAGATTATGAGTATCTTCTATCCATGGATTATTGATGATTCTATGAGTGCCTATGAGAGTGTTGGAATTATTTTGTTGAGGGATTACTCATTGATGGCTACATTTAACCTACCCCTGCCACTCCATATCATGAGGATCCTATTTTCATGATCTCTTCTATTATCAATGGATCCCTTAGATTTCCTGATCCTTGGGTGGTACCAAATCTTTCATAAGTAGAGTATTATGGGGTGAAAATTTCATTTACCATGGTAGAGATTTCCTACTAGGTGATCCAGTCAACATTTGGTAACTCTAAATCAAGTATCGAGTAAGATGTGGACCCTAATAAGTATTATTTTCATTTATCATATGTCGATTGTCCAAATTCATGTGATCTCCTTGAAACTTTGCTACCTTCTGATGAGGCCATGTTGATAATTGATTTCCCTTGGGAGGGGTGACATCATCTCTCATATTTTCTCTATAGTCTGGTTCAAAATTGATGTTCAAAATAGATTTTATACTAAAAATTTTGAGTGATACAAACCTCCCATTATGGCACATGATCTTTATTCCAAAGGGAAATTATCAAACATCTTCAATACTATACCTGTATCAAGCTGGGTACAGATGAACATGGTAAATTGTCCAACATATTCAATACTATACATGGTTGAATAATCAAAGGAAAAATAGTGTGGTCACATATAGACTACAAGAAAAATACACTACAGGAAAAAAGCACATTGGTGAGGGTCATGCTTGTGACGGACCTTTAAGGTCTATCACCAATGTCACATATGGTGATGATCCTTAAAAAACTGACACTGTACGTGTATATAGTGATGGTCCTTTATGGTCCATCACCAAAGACATTTTCAATGACACTTTTGCTGAGGGTCGTTAAAGGCCCATCACTAATTCTCTCTTTGGTGACACTTCTAGTGACGAACTTTTAATGACCCTCACCAATGCTCTTTTTCTTACTTTTGGTGATGGTCAAAAAATGTCCATCATCATTGATCATTAGAAAACCATCACTGTAAGTGTATATTGTGATGGTCCTTATGGTCCGTCACCAAAGACATTTTCAATGACACTTTTGGTTAGGGTTTTTAAAGGCCCATCACTAATTCTCTCTTTGGTGACACTTCTAGTGACGAAATTTTAATGACTGTTGCCAATGCTCTTTTTGTTACTTTTAGTGACAGTCAAAAAATGTATGTCGTCATTGATCATTCCAATGAGTTTTTTATGACACTATGTGCCTGTTAATATATTTTTTTTCGAAAGATAACGATTTAATACCATTATTGTGGAGTATTTTTTTATAATATGTCCAAGGCCATATTGGTTAGGGTCAGTCAATTTTTTAAGAAGTAATTAGTGTGTATCATTTCCCTCAATTAATGACTAGTTGAATAGAGATTTCCTATGAGTCAACACATGATTCATATCTATTAAGTTTATTACCTAACAAATTTCCTTTAGATAAAGTTCCACTATTGTGTGTAGGAAATATATTATTTAATACATAATAAATCTCTCACAATTCATTAATGAGAAAGACCTAACAATCCTCAACAATCTGGGCACACCTTAAATTAATGCTTTGGCACACACTAACATTTCTTAGCACCCCACATGTCTTGGAACATCTTTGTACCTATAACATCTTGTGATGACACTGACGCTCAAGCACATGGTGGCATGTGCTAGCACAACATGGAACTTTCCTAGCATGTTTTGGCATGCTGCATATAGTCACTAGCATGCCCTGGAACACCTTGGTTGAATGCATTGACATACATTAGCACTTGGCACACAATGCCACTTGGCATGTATTGGTACCTATTATTAGTGTGCATAACATGCCCCTTTTCAAAAAGATAAAGTCGTGACTTATTAACCCTCTTATTGGTTCTTCCTTTTGTTTCCTTGACACATATTGACATATGCTGGCACCCTGCGCCACATCCTTAGCACCGAGCATGTATTGGCATATCTAGGCACTATTAATTGGCACATGATATAATTAGCACACCCTGGAACTCCCAAGCACACTTTGGGAATTCTTAACATGCCTTGATATTCCCTAGCATGCCTTACCAATGCTTAGCATACCTTGTCACTCCCTCCTTGGCATGACAACTAACACTCATTAACACTAGTCTCTGGTATTACACGTTCCTCATATTCATTAACTTCCATGAATTTTTACCTAGTGCACCCTTAATGTTTTTTCCTAGTACTCCTTAACACTCATCAACATGCATTATCACTATCTAGCACACCTTAGCATTCTTTAACATTCCCTTCCACTTCATAACATGCATAACACTAGTCCCTGACACATATTGGCACGTGGAATGTGTTTGGACTTGGAAAGTCTTAGCATGTATGGAATATGTTGAGATGCTTTGGTATGACTTGGCATGGTTTAATATTAAATTTATTTGTGATGATCAATTGTTGGAAAGTAGATGAGAAGCAACAAAGGAATACTTGGCACTTAGAATGCACTAAGACTTTTCACTTGGCACCTATTGCCGCCTAGTGTTGGTGTGCCTAGCATGCCTCTCTTGGAAAAGGTAAATTGATGACTTATTAACCCTCTTATGTGTTCATTTCCTTGTAGTTTAAATTTTTTTCTCCCTTTTGTTGTTTTGATAGTCCCTGACACACATTGACAGACCCTTGCACATCTTGGCATGCCTTATCACTTGGCACATCTTAGCATGTTCGACATGTATTCCCACATTTTGGCACATCAAGGGGGTGAAGAGAGATGTAGTCCTAAAGTAGGTCGAGTACGAGGGCCGAGTAAGGGTTGCGAAAGGGAGGTCATGATCATCCTCCAAGAGAAAGATCATCATGTGAGGGTTCAGAAGAATGTTGCATGCCTTAATGGTCGATTTGCGCTAGGAAGTAGGTTGGCATATTGTTGGTTCTCTTCTGGCAGATCGAGATTAAGAGAGGTTTCTCATGATAATCTAGGCATGTGATTTCAATGGTGTCTTTGTGTGAAGGCCTCATCAAATTCTGAAATGTTGAAATTTTCAACAAGAAATAGTGAGATTGGAAACCAGAAAGGACAAAAAAAAATTGCACTGACACTGGTGAGGAATTTTGATGCACCAGGAGTGAGGAATGTGGGGCATATAATTTATTTTTCCCTTAAATAAATTGGACAATAAATGGTAATTTCATCTCATAACAACTTGTGTCAGTTAATTAATTCATGATGATCGAGTTAGCTCAAGAAATTCGAGTTGAGGGTCTAATATGAGGCATCTAGAGGGATTCTAATATTTTTGGGGTCTAGTTGAAGTTGATGCATTAGTGGGGTGCAAGTGTAATTAACTAAATTAAATGAGTTAAAATAAGTTTAACTAGTTCTAACTGAGTGATGGGATAGTGAGAGGTCCAGTGAATTAAATTAGATTTAATTCACAATGAGTGATCAATCAGATAACTAATAATTCACTATTAATAGTTGCATGCATGTCAGTTTCGAGGAATACCAAGTTGAGACAGAGGTTAAAGGGAACATAAATATCAGTTGTATTCATAGAAAATTTTCCATGTGAAATTATAAAGTCATTGGGATGCCATGGTGGATTTCACAATCAAGGAACACTGATTTTCCTAATTAATAAGGAGTTAATTCCCTAGGAATTGCATGAGCAAGGCAGGCTGAAGTAAGGATGAGAATTGGCTAAGTACTAGACCGAGTTTGCCTAGATCAACAGGAGACAATTGACAAAGTGCTAGAGAATCTCATGAGAAATTAAGCATTGTATTGTTTCATGATTCCTTGACTTAATACACAATAGAGATAGAGGGGGTTTGAGCAGTTTCTTTCCCCAAATACATCATGTGGTTGTGCGATTGATAATTTGTTGTGTAACCAGCTCCAAAAATAGAAGAAAAGAGATGTGAACGCCTTAGAAATGAGCCACTTCGAGGGGGCAACCTCCAATACATTACATAAATGAAAAATTCTTGGATGATACAAATGAACAAAACCTCCTTCTATATATAGGAGTCCATGGGGCCATAATATAATCCTAGTGGGGCCACAATGTAATCCTAGCCGACCTAACAATAATAATGTAAGGGCACAATAATAACAATATGGGGGTTACAGGGTTACAATAATAACAATAAGGGGGGATACACTAACATAATAAGGGGCTACACTATTAATATAGGGACTTAACATGCCCCTCTCCTTCAAACAAGTGTTGTCCTCAACGCTTGATTATTTCTTGATGCTTCTGTATAAAATTCTCATCCTCCCCTGTGAAATCTTCTATAGGAAAGTTCTTCCACTTGCTGAGATACTCTGAAATTGATCGTACTTTTCGAGTTCTTGTTTCTATGACTGCTTCATAACTTCTTTCGATGTGATGTTGATCTTCCCGTTGTTTCATTAGATTCTGCACCAAAGTTGGGTTATCCTTTGAGAGTTGGAGAACTTGTTGTTGATGCTCGATGTGATCTTCCATTAATTTATCATCCATATTTGCTATTATTTGATCCTTCAAACCATTCAACTTAGCCTCCATTTCTGCTTTTAAACCATCTATTTCATCTTCAATTGCTCTTCGTAAGATTGAAACTTGTTGCACTTGGTACCATAATTTTGATATCTCATACTGCAATACTTCCTCTTCATGGGTCATAGTATAGATTTTTGAGGGATTAATGGCTATGAAATTATCTTTTGGAGCCATTATAGAACCCAAATACTGATACAAATTCTAAAATATTCCTTTGGAATCGCTTCAATTTCTTTTTCAAACAAACGTTATGCAATTTTAAAAACCGGATACACACCTTTTTCTTGCTTTTAAGGAGCTCGATATTGCAATTGAATTATCTCTGTAATTGAAAATCTTCAATATCTGAAATTCAGCCCTGTAGTAGCCCTCTGAAGCTTATTTCAAATGCCACAGTTCTGATCTAATTTGGATTCTCCAAGACAAAGTTGTGTCCAATCTCCCACAATGACCTAATTTTGGACTGGTTCAGTAGAGCGAACTTGTACGACTTGCCACGTGTCACTGTTTTGTTCTTTGTCTCTGAAATTGATAGCCAAGAAACTAAAGGCCGTGTACTTGCGGCCACTTTTGACGGCACTCCAATCCAATCTCCAGAGAGAGTTATTGAACTTTTCCCACGATCACCTCTTTGAGATGAAATTCAGGAGCCTGAAAAAGCACTACCTTCCACAGATCATATCTCCAAAAATATTGCGAACCAAGCTCTGAAATTTTTTACGAATTTCCTCAGGATTTCAGCTTCGCACCATACAAATTTCAGATTCTGAACCTTCGTAGAAAAATTTTTATAGCGAAAATTCCACGATGACCTGTTTAGGAGCTTGAAAAAAGGCCTAACTTCCACAGATGATATCTCCGAAAATATTGCGAACCAAGCTCTGAAATTTTTAGAAAATCTTCCTCAGGATTTCAGCTTCGCACCCTAAAAATTTCAGCTTCTGAAACTTCGTAGAAAAAAGTTATAGCGAAAATGCCACGATGACCTGTTTGGAGCAGCGAAACCCTAGAATCCCAAGCTCTGATACCAAATGTTGTGTAACCAGCTCCAAAAATAGAAGAAAAGAGATATGAACGCCTTAGAAATAAGCCACTTCGAGGGGGCAACCTCCAATACATTACATAAATGAACAATTCTTGGATGATACAAATGAACAAACCCTCCTTCTATATATAGGAGTCCATGGGGCCACAATATAATCCTAGTGGGGCCACAATGTAATCCTAGCCGACCTAACAATAATAATGTAAGGGAAAAATAATAACAATATGGGGGTTACAGGGGTACAATAATAACAATAAGGGGGGATACAATAACATAATAAGGGGCTACACTATTAATATAGGGACTTAACATAATTTATTTCTCTTACTTATATGTGATTGTGCGGTGTTTTGTTTCCGCAAATTGTAGGAAGGATTTAGAATCTTGTTTTAGTAGATTACAAGAACAAATTGAATCTCTTTGGTTAGATTTTCTACATGTTATCAAAGCAGGAATTTTTTGGGTGACGAGTTTGCAGAGAATATCTAAAGTTTTTGGTGTACAATTTAAAAAAAAAATAGAATATTTGGATTCCTTGTGAAAATCTACCCAAATAGGAAAAACAAATCGGCCGAATCGGAGCTCGGATGAGGGAGATATCATCGATTTAAAATCAACTCTTTTTAGAAAATTTTTGTAACATCGGGACAATTACACTGTGCATGAGTCAAGAACCTATATGCACTTGAGGTACCAGATGCATGCAAAGCTTCGAGGAGAAAGGCAGAAGTTAGAGACTTGGTGGTTTAGAGGGAGCATAAATTACCTCTCAACATGCATCCTCATGAGAAGCAGTCTCAGAAGGTTGTGGAGTAGCTACCACAAATGGAGAAGCAGAGAGGAGACCAAGTGGAAGCGTCCACTCAAGCAGAGACCTCCATGAGGGGGAAATTTCGAGCCATATGGGAAGAGGGAGTAGCCATACATTGAGGTGTAAGGTGGGGTGATGTGTAGACATAATCCCAAGATAAGAAATTTGGGCAAGGTCCATTGAGATGGCGTGTCTCATGGATCGAACCGGGCTATGAGGAGCCCATAGTATAGTAATATTAGGAAGGATCAGTTAGATTGATATAGTCAGATATCAGCAAGATAGAAATTAGAGTGACAGATGTCAAATACTGGAGCACAAATTAGAGTTAGTAACAATTCAAAGGGCACAGATGCAGATGTCAAAAACAACACAGAGAATCCAGTAATAGACAGGTGCAGTAGCTAGCAACAATCAGAAGACTTTGATGATAGATGCATTATACTAATTCAGTTGTTCGGAGGCTATTCAGTTTTGAGGATTTGTAGGTGCAAACAACACTAGAGAAGTGTAGCATGAAGAACATTCCAAAGGTACTGGATGGGGATAGATTGAATTCCTTTCTTGTTGAGAGGGAGTGTTGAAATTTGCAAAAAGAAATAGTGAAATTGGAAACTAGAAAGGAAAAAAAAAATGCACCCACACTGGTGAGGAATTTTGATGTACCAGGAGTGAGGAATGTGAGGTGTCTAATTTATTTTTCCCTTAAATAAATTGGACAATAAATTGTAATTTCGTCTCATAACAACTTGTGTCAATTAACTAAATCATGATGATTGATTTAGCTCAAGAAATTCGATTTAAGGTGATCAAGGTGGATATTTGTGGCCACCCACCTATTCCACTTGGGCCCTCGCCATTGTCTCTTTCAGTTTTTTAGTTTCCTTAATTATAGCACAATTTACTATTTTTGCCAGTTTTTCAAGTCTTGAACTTCCAGAGCCGTTTTGAGGCCCCAAACGATGTTTTTTGGGCATGAAAGGTTTTTCAATTTCATATAAATCACATTAGCAGTTGTAGTCCTTGGAGAGATATTTCTAGTGAGGCATCATGTGCGTCAAACGAAGATCATATGACCAAGGTACGACCCCGGGAAGTTGGCTTCCCATTAACTAACCCCAACGAGGCCCATAAACTCTTAGTGTTACATCTCCTTGGGTTATGGTTTTGGTTATTTAGGGTTTTATCTTATTTTAAATAATAAAAATACCCTTGATCCTTATTGTAACACAGTTCATAGGAACATAACTATCAGTTGTATTTATAGAAATTTCCCATGTGCAATTATAAATTCATTGGGATGCCATGATGGATTGCGCAGTCAAGGAAGGTTGATTTTCCTAATTAATATGGAGATAATTCCATAGGAATTGCGTGAGCAAGGCAGGCTGAAAGAAGGCTGAGAATTGGCTAAGTACTAGGTCGATTTTGCGTAGATCAGCAGGAGACAATTGGCAGAGTGCTGGAGAATCTCAAGAGAGATTAAGTATTGTATTGTTTCATGATTCCTTGAATTAATACAAAATAGAGATAGAGGGTTTTGAGGATTTGCTTCCCCAAATGCATCTTGTGTTGTGTGATTGATAACTTGTTTCTCTTACTTATATGTGATTGTGCGATCGTGTTTTGTTTCCACAAATTTTAGGAAGGATTCAGTATCTTGTTTTAGTACATTACAATATCAGATTGAATCCCATTGGTTAGATTTTCTACACGAAATAGAAGAGAGGGTTGAGACCATCTTGCCTTGTCGTGGTTAGTAGGCCACAAGGTCTGTGATAAAGACCAACATAAATGGAGGAGGGATTGCAGTGTAATTTAGAGCCATAACAGAAGTCGAAGCAGGCGTAATATTGACTGAGTTAACCCTAGTTTGGGGGTCGACATTGAGATCTGAAGTTCATGTCAAGATTCATTCAAAGAAATGCCCAGAATCCATGGACCCATATGAGCTAGGTCAAGTGTCTTATGGAGGAAAGAGTCGTGCTTTTCCTATGTGTGGATAGGGCTTGTTCTACAACAATTAGAAGTTCATAATTATAATGCCCTAGTTAGGAAATTTTCCTAGCATGTTTAGTTCATAAGGTATGCCCTTGAGATGGCTTGTGACCCTTAGAGTGAGGTTTATCTCTGCAATAAAGACCGCGGATCTGGAAGATGGTTTGCAAATTCAGTATGTGTGGAGACAACAGATCCAAAGAAGGGTGGAACCCGAGCAGAAGATTGAGCATGAAGAATAAATGTGCCATATGAAGAATGGATTAACATGTAGAGGAGTTGATTTTGGTGGACTTTCCATAGACAAAGATCTGAAGAAACTTATAAAAAATTAGTAAATGGACTGTTAGTGGCTGATTTGTGACCCTAGTTCAGTCATCTACAGATTTTTAGAAGTATGATAAGAGGAGTAGTTCATATTTGTTCATAGATTGGACAACAAAAATCAAATTGTCGATACACAAGAACAATGATCTTGAGAGGACTCAAACCATTGTTAGGTGGTAGATTTGAAGAGCCCTAGATGAAGAAAATATTGTGGGCTCTAGATCAGTAAAAATAATTGACTGTGGTTGGGTAGATTGATGGTAGTCCAAGTACAGTTGGAGGGTTGTTAGGTTACTGTCAAAGAAGAGCCTTGACCCTTGATCTGGTGAAGGACAACAAAATTGGTAGAAGGGCAGGTGTATAGGGCCTAAGGATGTGAAAAATGTGAAGGAATAAAGTAATATTCAAGTGGGCCAACCAACTAGCCCCAGTTCACTATATTGTAGAGGATTGATTCAGTGAGAAGAAGGACAACCTCCATAGCCCTGCACTTCTCATATTGGAGATGTGGGATAGAAAAAGTGGGCATACCAAAGAGTTGTTCACAAATGGAATTGTGAACAACTTGTTACCACTCAAACTAGTAGTGGACCTAAAAGGGGTTCCTGAGAGGGCAAATTCTAGGACAAGGGAAACGATGGCGGCTTAGCCCATTGTCACCACAGCTAAGGCTCCTTGCTCTTCACGGAATTTCACTGATGGGTGGAGTCCCAGTAGTTTAGGAAGTCACTTGTAGATTCTAGGTCAATGAATAGGTTGGAAGTGAACCTCGAAACCCTTTCCCTAAGATAAAATAAAGAGTGGGACTTGCTTTCCTTTTAAGAAAGGGAATTTATCTTCTAGGGAGAGAGGAGGGGGATTGAAGGGTTGGGGGAGAAGAATAAGACTTATGAAGGAAGTTCTCAATCCCTAAAATCCTTTGGGAACTTGGATTCCCAAATGGTCCTTGATGAAAGGGATTTGACACCAAATGGAACCACATGGGGCCAAGTGGACCCAACCCAAGTTCAGGGATGGAATTTAGCAACCAATGATGTTCCTATCCTGGACAAGTTGATGGGAAAGGGTCAGACAAGAGTTTTTACTTCGATAGGTCAAATTGATCCTACTAGGTTCTATCCTTGGGAACACCTAGGAAAAACTTGATCCTAGAGCTAGGGCTTGCGGTATCTGGAGATTCCACCATCGGAATTAGCCCAAGTTCTGAGGAGAGTGAGGGAACCCAGCAACTCAGCTACCTCTAGGAGACAGAAGTTCTCCTCTAACTATATTCCTAGGAAATTGTTGCCCTAGGTGACCTAATGGGGCTAGACCTAGGGATTGTGAAAATTTCTTAATCTAAGAAACCCTACTGCAGTATCTTGATTTACTTATCCTACTTGAATTAAGTTACAAATTTATTTCTGAAATATTCAATAAATTAACGAAGTAAATAGTAAATACAACTAGCAACCTACACATACAGATAAAAAACTGAATAACATGCTTATAGACAAAGTGACACACGGATTTTCTGGACAACTGTCCCTGGAAAAAACCCAATGCGGGAAAATCGGTGCATCTAGCTCTCGAGGGTTTTCATTATTATGCAGAATCTAAGTACAATAATCCTGGGCACCAAAAATGGTTCACCCAACAAAGAAATAAAAACGACAGTAATACGCTGCTCTGAATCCCTCTATGCCGGCCTAGCTGGCCTGCGTCGGCCTTTGTGCTGCTCAATAAGGGCCTATGTCACACCTGAAGGGCTTACATTGCCCCTGCGCTACCCTCAATGGGCCTAGTTAGCCCTGCATGGCTCTTGCTGCCTCTACGCTGCCCCCATTGGGCTCTGGCTGGACTGCATGGCTCTTGTTGCCCCTGCTGCTTTGGCTGGCTGGAATGCTTAAGAAGAAAAAACATAGGTAAGAAAGAAGGCACTGGCCAAAGGTAACGCATAACAGTCAGAAAAATTTAAGAAATGAAATGAAGATAGATCAATGTCCACAAATAACTGAAATAGCTCAATGGAACTAGAGAGTAAAAGCTTTGACAACAATAATAAGTGATTATAGCATCAGCTAAGAGAACAGAGGAGACTAGTTCATGAGGTTAAAATGTTGTATAATTGTTGGCACAAGAAAACTGTAGTATTGTTATAGTAAATCTCTTTGGGTACCATTAGTTGGTGATCATCGATAATCATTTCATTTCATCAAATACCCCGATGAATGGGCCTTACAAGCTATTTCCGTAGACAAACCCCACAGAAGCTGTGTGATGAAAAAATATTCACACTATATTGAAGAAAAAACCTACCAAATAAGTATAAAATTTCAAATGGGCCAAGAAACAATAGAGAGATAGACATCAAAAAAGGTAAAATGCTAGGGCAACAAGAAAGCAACTAGGTAGCATGGTAGAAAGAACAACAAAGAAAATTATAAAAAATGAAAACCCTACAAAATAGCAGCCATCCAAATATCACCAGAATTTTTTCTTTAAATCTAAATCTCCAAATTCATCAAACTATATCCTGTATTCAAACCTGATCCTCTCTGTTAGCCATTCTGAAGATAAGGCTGATAACTTACTACATAACCATCACCTACATGTAGTGATCTTATTCTGTGACCATACAACCTACTTTCGTGAAGACACGGAAAGGTAAACACTCTCTGCCAAGATTTTCCATACAGCCTAGGTTGAGCAGCCACATATACATCATCAGTTTTTTCTCTTCAGATTTGTAACTCAGAAGAGCTTTGTCTGACCACCTCTGGGTTGCTCCCAGAGTCACCCAAGCAAGCCCTCTCGGCATCATCCTCTTTTTGTAGTACCTAATTAGTAATTTAATTAACCATAACGGTTTCTTGATCATGCAGGTATTTCAAATATATTGCTAATAAGCATACAGCTTTCATGTTAAACAATCAGGTCAAAAGACTTTAGACTATGATGAAAAAGATACAAATAAACCTCACCAACAGTCAAAGGACAAACAAATTCAAACCTCTACAAAGTATAAATAGATATCTGATAAACTTCATTCGACCACAAAAATGTGCTTAACTAAAGAAAATTATAATTACTGTGCTTTCAAGACAACCCTTTCAAGGGCAGTGATGTTATAAACATACCCCTACACCTCATGAAAAATCAATGTGTATAAGTAGACAATCATAAGGCTCATTTCAAACATCATTATTATCATTTTATAAATCATTTTTATTAAATCAACAAGAAGCAAGCAACAATTGCATTCAGTTCCACTAAAGCAAAGTATATGGCAGTTTCATATACTTATTATGAAGCTATCTAGATTTGCAACTTGATTGTAGAGTCAACCAATCAATTGTTGAAGCCCAATATTGTCTCTTGTGAGAATCAAAGTTACATCAAGCTCTATGAAAATCAAATTTGTCATGACCATTTCAAACGCATTGATATTCAATACAATTTCCTAAGATTCCAAATTCATTAGGGAGTTGGTAGTGTTGGACCACATTCTGACAAAGTTGCATATGGTTAATAGTTTGACAAAGCTCTTAACAAAGGGGAATTTTGACAAGTTGGGGGAGAATCTTGGGTTATTGGAAAAAAAAAAAATTCTCAAGAGTGTTAGATTACCTAGTTGGTCCAAGTCGGTCTCACCTCAGCCTTGAGAAGTTGAGTAGCACCACGATTGCAGAGCTAGATTGTGGTACACCAGTCAGAAATATTCTTAAATACAGCCAGAAGCTTATAATGACACCTTCGAGGATAGACGAATTAGTTATTGGGTCACACCCACCAACTATGGCACACTAGTTGAGGAGATTAACACCGTCATCTCAGGTGCATTCATGAGTGCACACTTATGGAATGAGGCACCTTTAGGAGAGGAGTTATATCTACTATGATAATGCACTACTCTAAAAGAAAAGCCTTGGATACAAGGAAAAGTTATGAGGGAGTTGCTCATGCTCAAGGGAGATGCACCACTAACACTATCATTAGCTTGTTTTCTAATAACACCTTCTCTTAACTTATGAATGAAAAGGATGGGCACACTAGTTAGACATTTGTAGAAATAGATAATAAGAGTGAGTATTGTTAGCTTGTAGGTTGTAGTAGGAGGTTTTGTGAGATGACAACTTATCGTGACATTCTTCTATTTGAGTAATAAAGACTTCTATGCAATTGTTAATCGAGCCTGCTCTTTATATCCTGAATGCTCAGATTGCAGATTTGTGTAGAGTGGGCCTAATATATTTGTTGTTTTAATCCACTGTACATGTTGTGTTTGCACTCTTGAATTTACATCGTTCAATTTCTACTCGTACAAATCTGAAATTTTGATAGGAAGATACTAAATTTCAGTCCTGCTATTAGGATTTTTTAATTCTCTGAGGGTATTCTCTTGTTTTCAATAGTATTTGCATATTTCTGCATCACAACTCATCTCTTCCATTTCATTCTAATATAATACAAAAATCGTTTCTAGTATAATTTAGTTTATATATTCTTTTTACTTAATTGATCTTTTATTTTATTTTATAGGAGCAATACTTAGCAATCTCAATTCACACTCCCTTTGTATTCACATTGTTGTATATGTGTGGTCGTTGAAAATTATCTCATCTCTATATTATCTTTGAGTGTAGACTTCTGTATCACAATTCACATGTTAGAATTGACAATCATGAATCAGCAGGTTGCATTTTTGTGTTGTATGACCTTAAGTTTTTGTTTCTAGTTAGTCTTGCGGCAAGTGTCTTCGTAGAAAACCTTGCAACCATAATTCTGGCTAAGGAAAATAAACTTGCTGTGTCCAATGGCTGAAAACCATGACAAATTAGATCTCAAAGATGAAGATAGTTCAATACAGAGAATGTGACTGAAATTCTCCAAAACAATACTTGTAGCCAAGTATTATATCATTTTTAGGGAAAGCCAATAAACTCAATACAATTTTCTAGGGAAAAAATAATGTAGAATCCAACACACATGGCCTTGGCAATTTTATCTATTTTGTTTGCTTGATTTTCCTTGACACGCATTGTCACACCCTTGCACATCTTGGCATGCCTTAACACTTGGAACATCTTAGCATGTTTGACATGCCTTCACACTACTTGTCACAGATTAGCATTCCCAATCACGCCTTGGCACTCATGCCATCAGAACTATCCTTACTTTGGAACCCTACATTCCTTGGAACACCTTGGCACTCCCTAGCTATCATACCACCATAGTCATTAGAAAAACAATGTTGTGCCCAACCCAAAGTCTCCCTCTCTCTTAAATTACTTTTCCCACACCTTATCTCAACAAACATGGAGGCCCTCTCCACCCTCATTACAGTGTTAGTATGATGAAGGTGAAACTAAACTATCATCTAACCATTTCAGTAAGGTGAGTTTATGCTTCAAGAAGTGAGGAGGGTAGGAAAATCTAGTCAAGTCTCGATTCTTCTCATTTTCACAAGAATAAGGGTGTCAATGTTGTCTTATTTGGTCTAACATTTGAAGTGAGTGTGTGTTGGGGGGGGGGGTGAAGAAATAAGGATAACTTTACCTTCAAACTAAGGTAATACCATTACTTAGTCATAATACTTATCAAGCCTTAGACTCATGACCCATTTACCTCGAAGTATGTTAGTGACTTATATTATATTTATATATGTAATCACGCTTTTATGTAATATCCTCGATAATGACTTTAAAATTTTCATAACCATGTAACAAAAATCTAGGATTAACACCCATTGACCTTAAGGAGCTTCGTTAAATCTGACCTTTCCAACTCATCTCATGTTGATGTGCATGTAGAGGTAAAGTATCTCTCTCAACTGCAACAAGAAGTAATGAATCCTTATTTTCCATTCCATAGGCACGAGGAAAGATAACTAACATTTGAATAAAGAGAGGGCTTACTTTATTGCATGCCTTTTGTGCTTGGTTTTTATTCACCTTTGGAATAAATGTACTTGTTACTCTTTTGGTCATTTTATTTTGTTCTTTTTTGTATTACTGTTGTAGTGTGCTAATACAAAAGTCAATTGTTAATGGCAAGAGAAAAGCATAAATCAAATGATTTATCTTTTATTTATGATATTATGATACTCTAATTATCCCAATTCACATAGTTACTAGATAATGGCCATCATCCAGAAAGAATAAAATTGCATGCCAATTCAAGAAGTCGAAATAACATGTCCTACATGGTTCCTCCCCTTCTTGACATGGTCAGTCAATAGAATATAAGTGTGTCCTCTATCTTTGGTCCAACAAATGTCTCTCTCACAATAAAAAAAGCTTCAATCATTCCTACCCATCAACTCAAGTTTCCATGGTTCCTTCCTTTCATTTGAATTATTTATTTTCTACGGAAATTATCCTTTTATTAGCCCGAGGGTGCGTGTGAAGGTCAATACAATGTTCACTTGAAATTTCATCTTCATTCGAATTTGTATGCTCAACTTATGCCTAAAATAATATTTTGTGAGTCCTCGTTTGCACCAAACAACATGTTAACTAATTGTCAAAGGCTTTATTATAAATACCAAGATTTGATCATCGAGCTAATCCAAGGCATCAACCCCCTTTACACTAGTGATTTTCTTTTGATGATGTATCTTTTCCCCCATAGGCTATCAACCTCCTTTTAAACTTCAACCATTGAACCCTTTTAAAAGATCAAATTTTTTCAAACATCAAATATATTTTTAATATTGACTCCTTTCAAGAGATTAGGTTCACTTGAGCAACATGCCTCTTTCAAACATCAACTACTTCTATACGAGGGTATCAATCACTTTTGAAACATTAATCCCACCTAAAGCATCAACCTCATTTTTATGAAGGATATTGACCTCATTCAAACCATGGTGACCACGCACTTTCAAAGGAGGACAATAACTCTCCAAAGTATCACCCCCCTTTCAAGCTTAGTGATTAGAGCGAACTAAAACATCAATTTTTTTTGCAGTATTTTTAGCAAGGTCTCTCTTTCAAACTTTATAACATTGATCATTTTTTAAACAATGGGTGATTTTGAAACTTTGGGTCATTTTCCCATCGAGCCATTTGGACATAACATGTGTCAAACATATTCAAGCAATTCAAATTAGCCATCTTTGAACTTAATCCACTTGAGTCATTTTGAAACATCATACATTTGGAAATGTTGTAATTTTGGCCCACTAGAACCACTTCAAACTCCAACCCCTTATGAAACTTTGAATGATTTTCCAACTTAAACCCCTTTTGAAACATTAGGTGTGTTTTGAACTTTTACCCTTTTGAAACTTTGGCCCTTTCCAAACTAATTCCTACTGAAACACCTTGCAACTTGAAGCAAGGTTTTTAAACTTTGAGGATTTTGAACATTAACCCATTTTAACACATGAAAGCATTTTTTGACTTTGCAAACTTAATAAAGCAAAGGCTCCAATTCTTGATGGTTTACTTTGGGCCATCGGGCCCTTTTAAAAAATAAACTTATCAACCCATCCTTGAACACTTCCATCAAGCCATTCCAGATATTGGTCATTCTAACTATGGCCATTGGTTGTCCTTTACAGGTTGGATCATTGATCTCTTTTGAACTTAAAGCCATTAGGAATTTAAGCATTAAGTCATCTACGCCTTTTCAGATATTTTCACACTTTATAAAAATTAGAAAACATGAATTAAATTCAATAAACCTAATGGTTTAAGCCATTCGAGTGGAATTACAAATTTACACACTATGGGGTTTGAACTCTATCCCTCATTAAATGGTTGCATGAGCTGAGTATAATTGCTCTAATTAACTAAATTTCAAATAGTGCCAAAAAAAACCACCTTTAAACCTAACGAAAAAACAATTCAAAACCAATTAACTTTTCCCAAAAATATTCTATCGTATAATATCCACTAGTTATTGTTATTCATTTACAATACTCACCTTACCAATACATAAAAATTTAAGTTATATATATATATATATAATTGCCTATTATATAAATTATATATATCTTGTTCCATAAATTGTCCCCTGACTTTAACAACCAGGATTCGACTCTCTTTTTGAAAAGGAAATTATGTAGATAAATTTTTTTAAATTCACCATGGCAAGCGTTATTTTCGAGCGGGAATTCAAATTTGAAAAAGAGAAAAGTTTGATAGTCATAATGCTAGAATTCGAATTTGAAAAAGAGCGAAGTTTGACAGTCATGCGGGAATTCGAATTGAAAAAAAGGCGGACTGCAGGTCAAATCCAAGCACAATGATTTTTGAACAGGGTTTATGAAGGTTTCTAAGCGTCACAGAGTGTTGTGAATGGCGCAGAGATGGGCATAAATGAGGACGGAAGCGTGTAGTTATACCAGACACCACACATTTTGCTGTAAACTATGCCGGTTATCCTTCTTCCTTTTCACGAGCTATTGAAACCCTCGGATTGTAGGTCAAATCCAAGGCCAGCGGTTTTTGAACAGGGTTTAAGCGGGGTTCTAAGCGTCACACAGTGTAGTGAATGGTGCAGAGATGGCCGTAAATGAGGACGGAAGCTTGTGAGAGTGATACCGGACACCAGTACAAATTTTGCTGTAAATTATTCCGGTTTTGAAACCCTCGGAGGTACCCAAGGAATTGCGAAGGTGAGACCCCCTCTTTCATTATTCATTTTCTTAAAATCCCTACACATTTACATCACGCCCAACACATTTACATGAAATTTCAGTTCTATATTTTATATTCAATTTTTTTTTATTTAATGGAAACTGGGTCATCGACATTGTGTGAAAGAACTCGGGATTCGACATTCATATCTCCCTCCCGCTCATAATTTTGTGAGACACGAATATTCAGCTGGAATATGTTTAGAACATACTAGTGAGATTTTCTGGTAGGTGGAAAAACTGACATTGCTGCAAAATGTGATTGATATAATAAAGGGGTATGGATTCTATTCATCGAGAAGGATTGGGCTTGAAATAAATAGAGGGTCAGCACAGGGCTTTGGTTATTGGTCCAGGTTTGTACTTCGGTGAATATGCCCAAAAAAATAGGGCTTTAGTAATAGATATTTAGGCAATTGTTATTAGGCAATCTTGCTATTTGTGGAGACATTTGGTGAATATGGAGCGGTGATATTAATATCTGGGGGGCTGGCCTTACGGATCCTCATAAACTGATGGATCTGAAAACCCAGAACCAGAGACTTAAGCATCATCAAAAATGGAATACAGCTTCTGAATCCTATAGATTGAGGATAGAGAGTTACTCTTGTGTTTATCTCATGGCCCATCACATTGTACATGTCATTCTCAACAACGCCTTTCCTTTCCTGGAAATTTCCAGCTATGAAACACTTAGACTTGTGTAAAGAAAATGTATCAAATAGGAAAGTAGGCCGCTCTCGCAATGACTGGGGAGAGGGCAGGCTTGCACCAAGACTTTTAAAAGAGTGCCCTTGACCATTGTACAAAGGTCAGCCTAGCATACATTGCACAAGATCTAGCCTGAGTGATGACTCTTGCATGAATTTTGGGTCAAATTTTTGTGGCCAGGCTCACTGTAGCATCTCAGGATTTCTTTGGAAACATCGGTCAACAAGGAGACCGCTGCTCCATTTTTTTTTTCCTTCGATTCTTCTTATGGTCCTCAGCAAATTTATTTTCAAGATTTTGGCTTCTCTATCGTCCCCAACAAATTTATCTCTAAGATTTTGTCTTAAAAGAAGTCAAAATGCTATTCCCAAAAATGGCAGACAAAAAGCTCCTCCTCCATGTCAGTTTGAGAACTCACAGAGAGCCCTGAAATCTAGCCAGCCATATGTAAAGTCCCTACCATGGAATTCGAGCTTGGCCCTCTTTTCACTATGAAAATGCTAGGAGAGTAGCGCCAACAAAGTCAGTAAGCCATAAACCCTATGATATTTAGCTATTTTTCATCAATGACAATTTTTACCACATGATATACTATTGCAGTTTGCATCTCACATAAACTTCATAATTCTTTGTTTCCCTATACAAAGTTATGTTTGAGACCATAGTATTACCTGATCAAAATCAAAATCGATTGTTACTTAGCTCTCTCAAACGATGCTAGTGTTTTAATTTCTAATTAAATACCATCATGAGGTTTAATTAAATGTTGTGTTTTGTAGTTTAAATATTTATATTTTTCATGTGTTATGAAACTCTTTTTAATTATCATTTTTCTTTTGTTCTAGGATATATTTATTTTAGAATAAGTGTTCTATGTATCCTTCCTGAATTATTAATGTGTATAAAATAAGAAACACATGAAAAACCCTTGACTTTATTTACCCATCTCCAATCTCCAACAGACATCGTTGCCAATGTGCCCAAGAGTATCTTATATTTCTGTCAAAATTTATTTTGTAGGTCCATTGCTACTGATAAAATAAAACGTACTATGTTACGAAGGGTTACCTTTTCAAATTTCAGAAATTGTTATGAAATTTTTGTGCTCTGAAACTTTTCTAAATTATCACTTTTCTTTTGTTCAAGGAAACAATTCTCTAAGCACTGGTGTTCTATGTAGCCTTCCTTAATTCTTAATACGTATAAATTAAGCAACACATTGTTGCCAATGTGCCAATGAGTATCTTATATTTTTGTCAATTTATTTTGTAGGTCCATTATTGCCGATAAAATCAAAATAACAGTGCTACGAAGAGCTACCTTTTCAAATTTCGGAAAGCAATATTGAAAACATTCAACAAAATAGTAATCTACCATATGAGGAGCAGGATGATTTTGATGATAGTGTGTTCCTTGTTGGAGAGCCTAACTTCGATTCTGGAACACTTCAGGATGGA